>JARHVA010004866.1:442500-507500 GCA_037957365.1 Torreya grandis | reverse complement strand
TCATGGAGCCTTGATCAACTTGTAAGTTATTAAATGGTTATTCTTAACTTATAATTACATAAGATCAATCATGATTTATAATTATTAGTGTGACTATGGGTTGAAGCTTCAAAACCCTTTATGTCTCCAATTTAGTAATTAATCTTGGTATGCATGGTTGGCCATGTGCAATCAATGTGTATTATGGAAACTATATATTCATTAATATAGCCCACAACTAGCTTAAATTATGATATTATAATTAGCCTAATGGATAAATTATCACTCATTAATTCATTGCTCCTTTGGCTAATAATTCATTATTTTAATTTAAGAAGTTATAATTAATTATTAGTGTGAAAACACTATGTTCAGGGAATTATAAACATAAATCTGACTCGGTAGCATTATTAATGTTGATCCATTTTAACAACTAGTGTTTATCTTGCACAGGGTAACAATTCTTTTTATTGTGTTCATGCTTGCATAGTGGACTGTTAAACATGTTATGACATTTTTATGCATATTTACTATGGCTTGTTGGACATCAAATGTTCATGTTCGAAATTATGATTATGGATATCTAATGCCATGGTAACTATTTTCCTCTTGTTGGGTCATACATAGTAGGATGATATTTAGTAATCAATGGAACAAGGGTACAATGACCCCTAAGATTATGGAAATATGGCAACATGACCTAATGGAAAAACCTAAGTTACACCTCACTTATATGATCATAGGCTTCTATGTTCATAAGTTTAATGTTGGGTCACATTAGTAATATATAAATGTTAGCTAATAGTAGACACTTATATGTTGTAAGGTTGAAATAAGCCAAAACATGGCTTGAAGTTACCTTGGCCCTCCTGTTAGGACATGTTGTACTTATTATGGTACCTCCATTTATCAAGATGATATAATTAATAATAGTCAGTAAGATGACTCATTTTTATATTAGTCTTACCTTAGGTTAAAAACTTTGTTTAAGGATACTCAAGAGATGAGCAAACCTTCTTACTATATGATTTGACAAGATATAACCATATAGGGTTACTAGATGATTATATTGGGATGAGGATACCTAGGTGGTTCAATGGGGACAATGGGTACCTTATAAAGGTTTGAAGATTATTTTTGTGGGTCTACACACTAATACTCCTCGAATGGTGTTTCACCATTTAGGTAACTCCTTTCTCTATGGAATCCTCTATTGATGGTTTTCCTGGCATAAATATCTCACTGACCTAATACATTTATGGTTGTCTACTCATATTATGTAGGACCATGTTGATGTAGTGGAATCTTCATGTAGTTATATTGTGTACTCTATTAACAAATCTTGAAAAAAATTGGTGTTGTTTTAGTAAAATAAAAATATATAAAAGTGGGCATCCTTACATGGCCTACACACCATGCCACTTACTTAACAGAACATACCAACAAGAAATGTCTCTGCTTCATTATATAAAAAAATGGAAGGAAACATTATAAATTGGAAAAATAAGAATCATAAGTGTGTCACTTATTAAAACACATAAAATAATTGATAAGAGAAAAATGCATTAATAGAGAGAAAAATAGGTTTTAAAAATTTGACTTACATAATACTATCAAATAAATACTAAATCATCATTTGTAGTATACAAAACAAAGAGGTAACAAGGATAAGAATGACTTCTCTAAAAATAATGAAGGTTTGAAATAAAAAATCATATATTGCTCAATGAAAAAAGGTATAATATAATTTTAATGATGGTTTTTTTGTTGTTATCAAAAAAATAATAATAATGAAATGTTATGCATAAACTTGATAATAGTCTTATTGAATCATTCCAAAATTAGAAGGAAGATATAAAAACAAGAAAATAAAGAGGGGTAAAATATAAGCATAAAAAGGTGAGATGAAGCAACCAACACCTTACACTAGAATTAGAATTCTAAATACATTTCAAAACAAACCAAAATAAGTTTGAAAACCTCCTTTATAAACCTGTTAATAGAGGTTAAATATGATATTCCTCAAATAAATACCTATGCAACACCCAATATCAAATTTAAAATGACCAAAGCTCTAATACCATGATAAATTTATTACCAATATCATAAAAAATTAATGTTAAACACAATAAATAAATATTAAAATCGATAAAGTTTACCTCAAAGAGTGAAATAAGATATGAGATTGAGACGAGAGTTGAAAAGTGAGGAAACTATCAAATAGATAAAACCCTCATAATTCATTATAATCTTTGAAAACAATTCAAATCAAGTAGATAACAAGTAGAAGCTAGGTAAGAGAGAGAGAAATGACCTTACACCAAAAGAGCATTACAAAAATTCAAGAACAAGTCAAGAAGAAACTAGATGGAAAAAGAGAGGAAGAGAGGGCTCTTTAAATAGAGTGAGAAGAAGGATGAGGGAGTTAAAATAATCCCATCATGACCTTAAAATTTCTCCTTGGTGTGTGCCACATGTCATATTTTCAAATAGAGTGAGTGGAAGTGTGTGACATGTTGGGAGTGGGGGGGGGGGGGGTGTGGGGTTAGTGTTTACTTGTGTAAAAATCTCACAAATGTTACAAGTGGATAAGAGAAGTTAGAGTTACCTCATAAATCTGTGATAAAGTGAATTTATAAAAATAATAAATTTACACCTAAAATATATTTAAGATAATCCTATAAGACTAGGAAAGGACCCAAATAAGATTAATATCAAACACATCTTTGTCTTATTCATTCTTCTCTTCACTTTCATCATAATTATAATCTATGAGAGAAATATCTTAAGCATACTATACATGTTAAACACCACCATCTCCATGCATGAAATCCATTATCAGTGAACTTATTTGTAATGTATTATTAACATTAGAAAAATCTCCTTATATAAGATATTATTTCATCTCTTTTAAGCTTTTATTTTCCAAATAAACCATTGTCCTCTTCATTTCAAAAAAACATGGTATGATCCATGGCATATTTATCTTTTATCTCTACAATATAATTTATAATTTCTAAAAACCATGTTATATATTTTTAGTGTGCAATAATGTTATTGTGTTATATTTGTAATGTTAGTCAATAGTCCAAGTCCTTAATCTAAGTATAGGAGATGAAATATGGCTCCTTATAAGAGATACTACTCCTATTTATTTGTAAGTTTTTTCCATGTAATTTTAATTAGAATATTATGATGTTAAATTAATTTTTTTTATCAAATTTGGTATTAGAGTGACTTTTGATCCTGTGTTAGATGGGAATAAAAATATAGTTCTGATTCTTGCATAAGAACTGTTGCTCTTATTTTTTATCTAGGTATGATCATGTTATTTAATTTATAAGTTTTTGAAGTGTTTATTAATTTTTATTTTTTCATATATTTTTTTTTTAGATTTCAAGGTAACTTGTTAAACCTATTTAATTATCAAAAGGAATTTATCATGTACACTGGTAGTTTTGACCCATCAACATGTTCTTATCTTTCTATCTCTCTAGCATTCAATTTTGACGGTGGGTTTGACTTCATTTATGTTATGCCCTCTTTAAACACACGAGTCCTAAAAATAATCCTATTTTTTTATCTTTAAAAATCTATTCCATGACAAGTCTACTAATTTCCAAGTGTAGGTTCATTTATGAGTTGTAATAAATATGTTACCATAAATTATAGTTTGTTAATTTTATAAATTTAGTGTATATTTGTTTTGAAGTTTTATTTCACATATATATTAGGTGGTAAGTTTTAGGTTTTTTTAGCTATATTTTATTAACTTATGTTGTTTAAATTTTTTATATGTCTTAATTTGATAGATTTATAAATGTATAAATTCCAAGTTGTCTATTTTGTTTTATAGTGTAGTCTAGAAGTTATAGTATATAGATATTAAAATTATACTTATATATAATTTTCATAGTTAAAGTCATTGTTTACAATTAAATATTCAAAACAAATCATATATGAGTAATTATTTTAAAGGACACATTTTTGGTATAAATTGACATCATGTGTATTTATTTGGTTCACTTATTAATATTAAAATTTCATTAGAAAAGTATTATGTCCTCCATTTCCATAAGTAGAAAGTAAAAATTTAGATGCAATTGATGAACAAGAACATATGGGGAATAGCAATATGGAAATAAAAAAATTGTTTAAAGAAAAATAAGTTATTAAAATGGTAGAGGAGAGTTAATAAAGACAAACAATTTATTGGTATTGCTCTCTGAGATTCTAAGCTCCATTATGTCGACTTGGAAAACCATTCATATAAATCTAAGATAATCTAAATAAACTATTTGGTGCGAAAGTAGTTAATGAAAATTTATATCTAAATCTCTAGTTGTTTAGATCAAGATGGCTTATGGATACTCTATTTCATGTCACATAAAAAATATAATATATCTCACTAGACAACTAGCATAGTTGAAATCTTTAGTTGAAAATAAGGATTATAAAGCAATTTTACTAACTAGTCATCCATTTAAAAATAACAATGTTATTTTTAATCTTGGATAGATGCCATCTTAACCTATTGAATATATGATTTCATCTATTTTAGCTAAAATAAAGAGAATGAGTTTTGAGATTATAGTTGAGGAATCTAAAATGATGGTAATAAATGAGGCTAGTTCATCCTTCTAGAAAAAGAATGATAAAATCAAGTCCTAAATAATAAATCCTTTTTTTAATTATTTTATGAAGGTAGTAATTTTTTTTAATGTATTGTGAGATCATAGGGAAATATATATTAGATGTAAACTAGAAAAAAAAGTCTTGATAAATAGAGTGATCAAGAATAGTATGTTCCTTACACTAGTGGTGAATACTCTTACCATCCTATTAATGAATAATGTATCTACTAACATGTATGCATGAATAATAACATATTATAATATATATTCACATGTTTGATATGTGAAAATAAAATAATGTGTTCAAAATAGATCTTTATTATGTTGGTAGAGTGAAATATCATCATGTTGTAGCAAACATGTAGTTGACATGGATCTTGACTGGTTCGGTTGTTGTGTTTACATGAGTTAGTTGATGGGACCCAATTCATGGAACATGTATTTACATGAATAGGTTAATGGATCCATATTAATGACTAATGTAGTTCACATAGTCTATGTGTCTATCATGTCCTATTTAATTTATATAACTACATGCTACAATAACTTAGTATGAACTTTTGGCACATATTCACATTAAGGGGAAGAATGATGGATATTTTTATCATGTTATATTGTTATTTTGGTTATATGAGTCAGTTATCCACATCACTAACTTAATCTTAGGAGATGTAATAAGACTCATTATTTATAAGATATCCTACTCCTAAAAATTGATCTGTTGATCACAAACCATTTCCCTCAAGTCTATAATGGCACCCACATACTTTTATTATGATTCTTCATTCTCTATTGCTCTATCTCTCTTTCCTCATCACTTTCATCTCACATTTTCCTTGTTCTCTAGCTTACAATAAATATTTTAAATTCTTTCAACATTTTTTGAAAATATTTTAAATTATTGTTCATCAAATAATCAACTCCTCTTAATTCCATATTTATTATGACAAACATGTTAAAAAAAAAACTTCTAAAATAAATTAAACATAAGGAAAATTTCACACACAATGTTACCTTCATTTATTTGTTCCTAGATATTTTTTTTAATACTAGACAATGGGGCCAAGAGATTAAAACTCCAAATCACATACTAAAAATATAGATAATAATATTGAGCAAGAAAATAGAATTATAAATTTTCATTTTTCATTATTCTTCTAAAATAATACAAAGACCCTTTTACTAATTCAGAACTTGATCATAGACATGCCATGCAAAAACTAAAGCATTAAAAGAAAATATAATCCCATATTTAACCAAATTTTCATTTTTTATCATTTTTTTAAAAAATTACTATTTTAAATAGTTTTTGAATATTTTTGTTTTAATAATTTTTTAAACCTTATATTTTTAGATAACCCACCATTTTTAGTAAAATATTAATTTTTTAATTAATATGTGTACAAATAGGGTTTTTTAAAAAAAATAGAGACTCAACCTTATATAAAAGATAAGCAAACAAGGCCACCAAAGTCCATAAAATTAGTAAAGTCTACTAAAAAAGATATTTTATCACAATAGTAATACATCAAAAAAATAGTAAAAGAATGAGTAGAATTTTCAACCTCTAAAGGTCTCTTCCAAGTTGATGATCATTATTTTATATTCTAAGTTCATCCACTCTTACACCTAATGGGTCTACCAAATATCCTTATCATACTCACTACATTTCACCTTCTTTTTGGTCTCTCCTTTTTCTTCATTTATCATAATAGTAACTTGAGAGACTCAATTGTAGATAAACTATCTTTAATGGATGCTTTACTCATAGCCATAATACTTTTAATGTTTTCCTTCAACTCATTAATTTCATAATCCAATTTATATAATATATGTATAATTATATCTACCTAATTTTCCATCTCCCCATGTTCAATCATGATCTATTTATGGTTGTTCTCTCAAAATAAGGTTTTGGCATGTTCCTTTAAGGAGGAATGCTCCCACATGAACCTTCTAATAATTGATTTTTGAAGCTCGATCTTTTCCATTATTTTATATTCCTTTTTTGGTCTTATCAAGGGTTATAAAAAATTATCAAACTCAACATTGAGTTTCCATTACTTACTTGACTTAGGGGGAGTAACATTTTCAATTTCAATTTCTCCCTCCATGAATTTGTATTTCCTAGGAAATTTTCCCTCCATACTTGTCAAGGTAGCTAATGTATTAATAAACTACAAACCCTCTACCTTCTCCTCATTATATTCCTAAATTTACAATTGATTATCCTTTGAATTTCCTCCATAATCTATATTTACTCATCCACCTAGATCATGTCTTTTGAATTTCAAATAACCTCTTAGTTTTCACGTATAATCCCCCCATAAATGTTTTTTTATTTACCAACACATAGAAGCACCTTGGACTCTTGTTCATGCCCTTAAACTACTTATGAATCATGAAATTAACAAATTTATGGAGGGGTTTTTATTTCTTACCATTATTTACCTTTATGACAAACATCTCAAGAGAATGAAAAATTTAAAATGGTAAACTTATAAAAATATGATGCCTAAAGTAGTTAATAAAAACAATATATGACATGTGAACCACATTCTACCTAATTTGAAAATTCCATAAAAGGGTCAAGGAAACTCTTTCTAAGAGAAACCGTTATGAAGAGGTATACTTTATTCCACGTCGAATAGAAACTTGTCTTTTTCATCCTTGAAATCCCTACCTATTTTGAAAATATTGGTGACCTCCACTATGGGCCTAGTTACCTAGGCTATAAGACCCTCCATAATTTATACATACACCCCATTAAAAACCATCATTATATTATTATATCCCATCATGAATTCATATTAAATGTGTTTTTTGTTCTCCTCCTCTCATTGCATAAAGTTGACCATTCCTCTTACTTGAAGATCTTGCCACACTTTGGTATCCTTATTCAAATAGTTTAAAAAAATAAGCTCAATTATTAATAGATCCCTTTCCATATTGATAAACATGAATCAAATAGATTAAATAGAGTAACTATGTCCATACTTTCCCTCATGTGCAAGACTACATATAAACTTCACATGTGGATCATTACAATACTTAATAAACTTACCCAATTTAAAATAATTATTTCCATTTTTAATCATAGCCACTATGCTATTAGTATTTTATATATTAGTGTGTTATCTAATAGTAAAAATATCATCATTTTTATACAAAAATATTATAACAAAGTAATACAATAATAATAATATATCCATAATATGCTTTATAGGCTCCTTAGCTTTTATTTGAGGCTCCTAATTCTATCCTCTGATGTACTAGTCCAAGCAATCCTTCCTTGATGAACCATTTTCATAATATCATAGAAGTTCCCTGTAATGATCCGTGGGTGGGTGGGATGCTCCCAATATGATGGGCCCCATTCAAGATGCTCTTATTGGTTTGTCGAGGCCCTAACCCAAGAGATAATGCATGATGACTCTATAAGATGGTCTAAGGGGTCCTGAAAGAGGACTCAGATCACCCTAGGGCTTTTAGTGTGATATCTGGTCTCCCTTGGTATCAAAGCTCAGGTCTTTTAGTCAAGCCCTATGAAAGATGGGTATGGTTGGGGCCTTCATCTAGGGGGATGCTCCCCTTGAGGTATGCCAACTGGCCTAGGCACCACCAGGTGGGGTATGCCATGTCAACTGGGCCTCTGAGTAGTGGTGTCACTGTGCGGTCCTTAGTGACTAGCTTAGGGGTCCTAGAAGAGGACCTAGATCACTATAGGGCTTTTGGTGTGATGGCCGGTGTCCCTTGGTATCATATCTCAAGTCTTATGGTCAAGTCCTATGAAAGGTGGGTATGGTTAGGGCCTCTATCTGGGGGAATGCTCCCCCTAAGGTATGCCAGCTAGCCTAGGCCCCATCGACTGGGGTATGCCATGTTAGTTGGGCCTCTGAGTAGTGGTGTCAGTATGCGGTCCTTAGTGACTAGCCTAGGGGTCTTAGAAGAGGACCCATATCACCTTAGGGCTTCTATTATGATGGCTGAGCCTTTAGAGTCTCTGATCGTAGGTCTCAGGTTGAGACCTTCCTTAGGCGGGTGGACTGTAATGATCTATGGGTAGGTGGGATGCTGCCACTATGGTGGGCCCCATTTAGGATGCTCTCATTGGTTTGTCGAGGCCCTAACTTAGGAGGTAATTCTTGATGACTCTATAAGATGGTCTAATGGGTTCTGAAAGAGGACTCAAATCACCCTAGGGCTTCTGTTATGATGGCCAGGCCTTTGTAGTCTCTGATCGTAGGTCTCAAGGTTGAGACCTTCCTTATGCAAGTGGACTGTAATGATTTGTGGGTGGGTGGGATGATCCCACTATGGTGGGCCCTATTTAGGATGTTCCCATTGGTTTGTCGAGGCCCTAACCCAAGAGGTAATGCCTGATGACTCTACAAGATGGTCTAAGGGGTCGTGGAAGAGGACTCAAATCACCTTAGGGATTTTGGTGTGATGACTGGGAGACCAGACATCACATTAAAAGACCTAGGGTGATCTGAGTCCTCTTTCAGGACCCCTTAGACCATCCTATAGAGTCATCAAGCATTACCTCTTGGGTAAGGGCCTTAACAAACCAATGAGAACATCCTAAATGGGGCCCACCATAGTGGGAGCATCTCACCCACCCATAGATCATTACAATCCACCCACCCAAGGAAGGTCTTGACCCTGAGACCTAAGATTAGAGACTATAAAAGCTCAGCCATCATAGCAAAAGCCCTAGGGTGTTCCGAGTCCTCTTCTAGGACCCCTTAGACCATCTTGTAGAGTCATCAAGCATTACCTCTTGGGTTAGGGCCTCGATAAACCAACAAGATCATCCTGAATGGGGCCCATTGTAGTGGGAGCATACCACCCACCCATGAATAATTACATTACCCCTTAAGGACTATTTCATATAATTTGGCCTTATAAATAGTCCAAATTTTCAAAAAAATTTATAAAAAAATTGGACTCTATCCAGATTAAATTGGACTATATCGAGATTAAGTAGGACTTATTACAAATAACTCATATTTGTTTAATGTATTTGTGATAAGTCCAAATTATTTAAAATAATCATCGATAATTTATTTATTAGTAAATGAAAACTATCATAAATAAATTAGACTTCATTAAGAATTACTTAGAATTATAACAAATAAATCACACAAATATTATATATTTGCAGTAAGTCCAAATTATGTGACTATTCAAAACAGTTTATAGACCATGCATTTAAATATATTATAAGACTTGGAAGTATATTTTTTAAGGAAAAATTATTCATACATCAATCATGCGTTCAGTCGATATGTCATTTATAAAACATAAGATGATTGGGATGCCATGTGTCATCAGTTACTTGGATCATGAACTATCTATTTAATTTGATTTGAGTGACATCCTCACGATGGTAAAAGTTTATCTCATATTATCTCACACAATATCAAGTGCCACATAAAAATCCAAATAACGTTTGTTGATACCCAAATTTTGAAGGAAAAATATGGATGTACAAGTGGTACATTCTGAGGTGTAAACTCTAAAGACCTTTTCACATACATGGGAATGCATAATTATATTTTGAAAAATATAAAAGCCACAGTGTAATAAATTCTTAGATGTGTAAAGTACGAATACCTTTTATTGAAGACCATTTTGAAGGATGTGAAAATGTGAAGTGGATGTTATAATAGTCAAATGTTATTAAATAGATGCATAATTATTGAAATACTAAATTGTCATAGTAGAAAATATAAAACTCAAATGCTGAAGTGTATTTCCCAAGACCTAAAATGCGAAGTGCCACTAGAAATAAATATAAATAATTAAAATAATAAAACATTATGCATTATAAAAAAATGGACTTAATTTTGAAAAAAAAAATTTATTATTTCTTATTCCAAAATTAAGTAAACACCATTTAAAATTTCCCAATCCTTTTATCACTATTTTTTTTAGTGCCTAATGGGATGATGCATTCAAATAGTCTATTATACTGCCTTCCAAAAAATCAGTGACAATAAGTGTATGGCCTCTCCAATTTTTATTTGGTTTCCAAGCATAGATGATACTATCTATGAGTATTGATGCTAAAGATGTGCCAATTGGGTTTGGATTTCATTTCTTATCCAAGTATCCTCAATAAATTTATACTTATTTTACATCTTTTTTTCCTACATGAACTGGGATGAACCAAGCTACATTGACCCTTCATTCTATATCACCATTTGTTTGTAGTATCTCAATATTATTTTTAGATCTAACAACCCATATAGTGTAGTCCACTATTATATAATCATTAGGTCTGACAAATAACATATATCTGATTTCCACATCTTGAGTTGGATCAAATACAATTCTTTTTCTTTTGCTTCTTGGAAAAACATATGTCTCTATAGATGCCACTCCAAAATCAAGGGTGTTATCATGAACCATTTTGTGTATGTCTCTATGAAAGGGTATGTCATGATTAGTTCTAGGACAAAACTCTCCTATGCACTCAACTTTAGAAGAAAACATTTCTTCTTTCATTATGTCATGGATGTTTTAGAAGTAAATTTCTATATCCTTCCACTTAATATTTCTAGTCAAACTAAATTCATTGAATTTTTTTACATACTTATTCAAGTTATATTTAATTTATTTTTCTCTCTTTTTCTACTTCTATCTGAGTATTTAGCAATAATGGAATCTTGAAGCATTTATCTATTTTTCAAGTCTTTAAAATATATTTTTTTCATATTACCTTCTGAAACATTTAGCTCACCATTTTCTTTTGTTCCCCATAATGTAATCGAGGGGGGACCAATTTCTATTTCTTCTATATTTTTTTCAACACATAAGGGGTTGACCTTGATCCATGCATAGAAGAAAGTATTGACCTTTTGTCCAACCTACTATTTCCTTTGTTCCCTTTAGCTGGTAACTATTAATATAGTCTTTGATATACACTACCTATTTAATCAAATATGGCATGAAGTTTCTTATATTTTCACATGTCTTATAAGTGTCCATCATCTCTGCCACACTTCATACTTCTTTCCTCTTTATACATTTAGATAGGTTTCTACATGTGTCATCAATGTCCTCATGGGTATGTCCTACAAGCAAAAATACCATCTTGACATCGAGGAAAACACCTTTTTAGAAAAGGAGAGATAAATATTATAACACATACCTCTACAAAAAGACATGATTTTATAAAATTTTAAATGTAACATTAGTTCCATATAAGGTTTGACATTTTTTAATATTATTATGGATAGAAGTACGTATTCTTATTATCCCCACAACATTTGTCTAGTTGAAGGTATAGCTGGAAGGAAGTTTCTTGAAGGCATCAATTGATTGTGATTCTTCTTTATATTTCCTACATTCAAAGTAGTAGATGTTAGAAAAAATTACATCATACAATGGATATTTTGAAGATCAAAGTTTATATATTAAAGATCCATAAGTATCTGGCACTCTTGTTTCCATATCCTTGAAGTACTTATTCAATGAGGTGATAGTAAAGTTATACCCTCCAAGAACGTATAGTTAAAAAATGCCCATATCCACTTGCACCATGACCATGTGTTATAATTCCTACCATTGACAACTCTAATATTATATTGGTAACTGCTTTACTTTTTATCACTATCCTTAGCATAAATGTTTTTTGATGTTCTACCTTATCATGAATGACATTGAGTCATTATTCAGGGTATTACTCTGACATTCATTTATGTGTTTAATACATTTATCTTATAGAAAGTATTTGATTTGAGTGTATCATAAAGTCTTGATCGATGTTCTCTTCTTGATCTATAAGGAGTGACATAGAGCATTTCTTTTGAGTCAACAAGATGGATGTTTTACACCTAGCGAAGTCATCAAATGTTGTAATGATCACATCATGAAAATTAGTTCTCCATATGTTATTAAATTTTGGATGGGATATTATCTTAGATCCCATATCTACTAATTGTGCATTGATGTGATGCCTCATAAATTCTTGAGTGAAATATGCTAGAAGATGTCAAACATTTTCTCATTGTTGGGGGATCAAACCAACAATAGATTACACTTGTGAAAGCAATAAACGCGGAAATAAATCAGATAGATAAGTAACTGAAATGATAAATAGCACAGAACAAGATATACAAGAAAACACCCTGAAAACTTGTATTGAAACTCTTTACAATAGGAATACAATATGAAGAAGCTTCGTTCTTCCACACCTCTCTCAGATGCGTACAAGATCTCTCACTAGATCTCTATTCCTCAAGAGCTCACTCTCAAGTACATTCAAATCCAACAACCTGGATTAATGCAACTCTATACTGTCCTTCAAACATTCACAATGTTCTACTCTTACAGTTCTACACACACTCATACAATTCTAAGCTAAGAAGATCTTCCTACATATAGAAATAGGGAAACTTGAGCATGCTCTTACAACAAACAGTTAAGCCTCTTGAACAAGGGCTCTAAAGATAGTATTGCTAACAATAGAGACGCAAGCTTGAGTCCACGACTCAAACTTATCATGCAAACACTCGCTGCCGTCCACGAAAATAGATTTCTGGACACGCAGGTAACCGACATCGGTTCCTGCCTGTTCGCCTGTGACCGTCGCCGGTCGACCATATCGCCGATGTCGGTGCCTCTGCAACTGCTACTAACCGACGTCGGTCGCTCCTGACCGACGCCGGCGTCTGTGTAGACCCGAACCTGTTTAAGTATGCTCCTTGGTGAAGCTTTTAGCTCCACACCCTAACAATCTCCCACTTGGAGATAAACCAGCTGCACCAACCTGTATAGCATCATCTTCTTGCTCCTCCATCTTCAACTCAATCATGAAGACCAATAGAAGTTGAATGAAGATTCAACTTCTCCATCGTAACCGGCTTTGTTAGCATATCAGCAGGATTCATGTCTGTATGAATTTTCTCCAGCTTCAACTCACCATCTTCCAATACCTGCCGTATGAAGTGGTACCTTAGCTGTATGTGCTTGGTTCTAGAGTGAAACGCTGAGTTCTTGGCCAAATGGATTGCACTCTGACTGTCACTGTACAATCTGCAACTCCCATGCTCCCTTCCAAGCTCTTCCATGAACCGTGTCATCCATATCATCTCCTTGCTAGCTTCTGTAGCTGCAATGTATTCTGCTTCTGTAGTTGACAAGGCTACAACCTTCTGCAACTTAGATATCCAACTAACTGCCGATCCACCTACAGTAAAAACATAACCTGTGGTGCTCCTCCTGCCATCCAAATCCCCTGCCATATCTGAATCTACATAGCCATGTAGAGAAGTATCTGAACCTCCATAACATAGGTGCTTGCTGCTGGTTCCTCTCAGATATCTAAGGATCCATTGAACCGCTTTCCAATGTTCCTTACCTGGATTGGCCATATACTTGCTTACTACTCCCACTGCTTGGGCAATATCTGGTCTAGTACATACCATTGCATACATCAAACTCCCTACTGCGGAAGAATATGGAACTGTACTCATGTACTCTACCTCATCATGTGAATTGGGACATTGTTCTTTGCTTAGCTTAAAATGTCCAGCCATAGGTGTACTCACCGGTTTTGCATCCTGCATATTAAACCTCTCCAACACCTTGTTCACATAATCTTCTTGAGACAATATCAACCTGTGATTTTTCCTGTCTCTCCTAATGCTCATGCCAAGGATCTTCTTAGCTGCTCCCAAATCCTTCATGGCAAACTTTTGAGCTAACTTCTCCTTGAGCTCAGAGATATCCTGCATGTGAGACCCTGCAACCAGCATGTCATCTACATACAACAATAGAATAATATATCTACCGTTATCAAATCTCTTGAAATATACACAATGGTCTGATTGACACCTACTGTAGCCATGCTCAGTCATAAACCTGTCAAATTTCAAATACCATTGCCTTGGAGCTTGCTTGAGGCCATACAAGCTTTTCTTTAACCTGCACACAAATTTCTCCTTACCCTTGACCTCGAAACCTTCTGGCTGTTCCATATAAATTTCCTCATCCAAATCTCCATGAAGAAATGCTGTCTTAACATCTAGCTGCTCGAGATGCAAATCCTCAAAAGCAACCAAAGACAATACAACCCTTATTGAAGTCATCTTAACAACAGGAGAAAAAATTTCACCAAAGTCAATACCTGGCTTTTGTGCAAATCCTTTTACCACTAATCTGGCCTTATATCGCATCTGACCATCCTCACTTTCCTTCAACCTGTAGGTCCATCTGTTCTTCAGTGTTCTCTTACCAGCTGGCAATTCAACCAAATCCCATGTTTGGTTCTCTCTTAAGGACTCCATCTCCTCAACCATGCCACGCTCCCACTTACTCCTGGACTCCACCTGTAATGCTTCTTCAAAACTTTCTGGTTCTCCACCATTGGTTAGCAATAAATAATATAAGGAAGGAGAATATCTAATTGGAGGCTTACTTACCCTTTCAGACCTCCTGGTGGGTGTCTTGGACTTGTTTTCAACAATCTGTCCACCCAATTTTTCTGACAGTGACCGACCTCGGCCACCTGTAGACCTGTCACTCACCGTCGTCGGTTCTTCCTGACCGACCTCGGTGCCTGGTCTGCCGACGTCGGTCTCTGTATGACCGACATCGGTTTTTGTACTGCCGACGCCGGTTACAACCCTGCCGACGTTGGTCTCTGTGTTTTCCTGCAAGTGATTATTTCTTTTTCCCGCGAGCTCATTTTGGACCATAACTTCGTCCAATTCACTAATGCTCTGCCCAGATTGATCCAGCTTCCTTAACTGATCACTGTACATCACTCTTTCATTGAAAACAACATCACGGCTCCTGATTACCTTGTTAGTTCCTAGATTCCAAAATCTGAAACCAAAATCATCTGAGCCATAGCCTATAAACGTGCACCTCATAGACTTAGGATCAAGCTTCTTTCTATTTTCCTTATCTATATGCACAAAGGCTTCACTACCAAAAACTTTGAGATATGAAAGATCTACCTTTTTACCTGTCCATGCCTCTTCTGGAATTCCACCATCCAGAGCTGTAGAAGGTCCTCTGTTAATCAGGTACACTGCGGTGTCAACTGCTTCTGCCCAAAACTCTAAGGGCAACCCTGCATGCAATCTCATACATCTTGCACGCTCCATGATAGTTCTGTTCATCCTTTCAGCAATACCATTCTGTTGAGGTGTCCTTGGAACCATCCTTTGCCTATGGATTCCTTGTGTATAACAATACAATTTGAACTTAAGAATGCAGAACTCACCGCCATTATCAGATCTCAAGCACTTTAACTTTCTGCCTGTTTCATTCTCAACCATGGCTTTCCAAAACTTAAAAGTCTCAAAAACATCAGATTTATTTTTAATACAGTAGATCCATACCTTTCTTGTGGCATCATCTATGAATGTAACATAGTACCGTGATCCGCCAATAGAGGCTACCTGAGCTGGTCCCCACACGTCTGTGTGAACAAGCTGCAACTTCTGCCTTTTCTTAGTAGACCCGGTCTTGAGAAAACTAACCCTTTTCTGTTTCCCAAATACACAGTGCTCACAAAACTCTAGATCCATACTTTTCAAATCTGAAAGCATACCTTTAGACTTAAGTATTGACATCCCCTTCTCACTCATGTGGCCAAGCCTTGAGTGCCACAATTTACAATCCACACCTGAAGTAGATAAAACTGAAGGAGATTTGTTAGTAACACAATTACACAAGTAGAGAGTACCTTCTCTCTTACCTCTGGCCATAACTAGTGCACCCTTGGTCACCTTCCAAGAATCTGCTGTGAGAGTCACTGTACAACCCTCATCACCTAGCTTACCTGCAGAAATCAAATTTCTCTTCAAACTAGGAACATGCATCACTTCTCTCAACACCCATGTGTTGCCATTCTGCATCTTCAGCTGCACTTTACCTTTGCCAATAATCTTACAAGGCTCATCATCCCCTAAGTATACTATTCCAAAATCTCCATGGATATAGTCACTGAAATACTCTCTGTTAGGGGTAGCATGGAAAGAAGCACCAGAATCTAATACCCAAGATTCTATGTTATTATGCAAAGAGAAAATTAAAGCATCCTGTGCAATACCTGCAACCTTGGCTTCTTCCTTTCCTTCGTGTTGGTTGTCCTCCTTGGGCTTTGACCAACAATCTCTGCTTATGTGCCCCATCTTTCCACAGTTCCAGCATTGTGGCTTCCTGCCATTCCTGGATTTGGATCTTCCTCTCACCTTAGACTTAGATCTTGATCTCCTCTTGCTCTTTTCTTTTTGCCTTCCCCTGCTCTCAAAATTTAAAGCGTTCCCAGATGTCTCTTCTGTGCTTTTCCTGCGTATTTCCTCATTCAAGATAACGCTAACCACATCTTCTACTTTCAAAATATTTGATGCAGATGCAGTATTAGAAACTGCCATTACTAAGCCATGCCAGCTTTCGGGCAAAGAACATAATATCAAAAGAGCTTTTATTTCATCTTCAAATACAATATTGACAGAACTTAACTGATTAACAATTCCATTGAAATCATTCAGATGAGTAGAAACAGATCCACCTTCATTCATATGCAAATTAAATAATTGCTTCATAAGATATACCTTATTTGAAGCTGAGGGTTTTTCATACATATTTGCTAACGTGGTCATCAACTCTACCGTTGTTTTTGCCTGTGACAAATTACATATCACAGTGGAGGCCAGACTCAGTCTTATAGACCCAAGAGCCTTTCTGTCAAGAACTTCCCATTCTTCATCCTCCATGTCCTTGGGCTTTTTTGCTATCCCACCTAACGGTAAGTAGAGATCCTTCTGATACAGATAGTCCTCTATCTGCATTCTCCAATGTTGGTAGTTCTTGCCATTAAACTTTTCCATTCTCAGCTTACTTTCTTCTGCCATTGCTTCTCCCACTCAAACAGAAATTCCTGCAGAAACACCTGTGAGCAACCTGTAATCTGTAACCTGTAACCTGTAACCTGGCTCTGATACCACTTGTTGGGGGATCAAACCAAAAATAGATTACACTTGTGAAAGCAATAAACGCGGAAATAAATCAGATAGATAAGTAACTGAAATGATAAATAGCACAGAACAAGATATACAAGAAAACACCCTGAAAACTTGTATTGAAACTCTTTACAATAGGAATACAATATGAAGAAGCTTCGTTCTTCCACACCTCTCTCAGATGCGTACAAGATCTCTCACTAGATCTCTATTCCTCAAGAGCTCACTCTCAAGTACATTCAAATCCAACAACCTGGATTAATGCAACTCTATACTGTCCTTCAAACATTCACAATGTTCTACTCTTACAGTTCTACACACACTCATACAATTCTAAGCTAAGAAGATCTTCCTACATATAGAAATAGGGAAACTTGAGCATGCTCTTACAACAAACAGTTAAGCCTCTTGAACAAGGGCTCTAAAGATAGTATTGCTAACAATAGAGACGCAAGCTTGAGTCCATGACTCAAACTTATCATGCAAACACTCGCTGCCGTCCACGAAAATAGATTTCTGGACACGCAGGTAACCGACATCGGTTCCTGCCTGTTCGCCTGTGACCGTCGCCGGTCGACCATATCGCCGACGTCGGCGCCTCTGCAACTGCTACTAACCGACGTCGGTCGCTCCTGACCGACGCCGGCGTCTGTGTAGACCCGAACCTGTTTAAGTATGCTCCTTGGTGAAGCTTTTAGCTCCACACCCTAACACTCATGAGCCACCTATATATACATGTCATGTTAGTCATGGAGAAACAACTGCAAAATCATCCACTAATTGGTCCAACAAATCTTTAGTTGCCATTGTCATCTTTTATGGATTTTGTCAAATATCCCTGCATGGAATGCATTTCATCCCACATTTTTTTGATAATTTTGAATGTCAAAAAGTAAATTATCTTCAATCCATATATTTTAAGCCAAGCTTCTAAATAGATTTCTATACCCTAAAAATCAATTTTAGTTTTGTTTTTATTTTTCTTAAATAATCACTAGAAAGGGCATCCAAGACATGTTGCCTCCTATCTATTTGGTGGAATCAAACAACTTCATATTTACATACTTTATAATCTCAAATGATAATCTTGATTTAATACTTTTTTTGGTGAAACATTTATATGCATACAATGTTTTAATCTCACTATCTATGCTTTCATCAATCTTCACTTAGCTAAGTGAATTATTTGGCCAGCTTCTTTTTTAGCCTGAGTGTTTGTAGGAATGAGCTAATTTTTTTGGATGCCTTTGTGATAGGAATTTTAGGTAAAGAGTGACTTAATTATCCACTATGTCTTAAATGTTTCCAATTTTTTTCTCCTTTGGTGTCATGTCTGGTAAATTGATTACTCTACAAGTCTCAATGTCCACTATTTTGTTGGAAGGGCATCTAATGATAGATGTTTCAATTTTCTCTATACTGTAAGTATCACAATGTTGTATAACATGCCTTATGTAATTTCCCAATTAATTTTCTAACATTTGGATAGGAATGCATCTAAAAATCTCCCCTAGTTGTGCAAATTCAACATAACAAAAATTATTTTTTTCATCATTTGTAAGAGATGTACATTTATGCAACAAATGTACCCTTTTCGCAACAAATTTTTTTCTTAAGCTTCGAAATGTGTTAGGATCATCAATATATCAAACAAATGAATCCAATTAAGGGTTTTCTTGTTGCAATGGTTGTATATGTATAACTAGATGCAAATTATTTTGACTTTGTTCCATGTCATTGTCTATAGAAAATAATTTTGACTTTGTTCAATGTCATTGTCTATAAGTGGATGGGTTGCCTCAAGTTTTTGGATTATCAAGGCTTTAAAACCATTATTAAAAAAAGGAGAGCCTTCTCAAGAAGTTCCCCACACATTGAAGTCCATCAAGAAGGATCCAAAAATAATTGAATCTATAATTAGAAGATCTCAAAAAAGATCTAATTTTCCTTAACTCATCAGATTCAGAGGACCCATAACATACAACTCTTCCACATAATCAAGAACTTACAAGTGTGGATGTTTTATATAAAATAACTCAAAAGGCCTCACCCATAGTTGACAAGATTATAATTTGTTATAAGAGGAAACAAAGGTCTCATCCTCTTCCAAAGGACCCAATTGTTGAGGAACAACCAACATGAGCTCCCTTAGCACAACAATAGTCATATGAAGATGAGGACTTGAAAAGAGTAAAATTCCTTAGACTCTAAGAAATTAAAGGAAAGGAACCTCTATATGTTAATCAATCATGTAAGGAGAAAACAACTCTTATCTCTAATACTCTAATTTCCTCTTTTGTTTCCCTTCCTTTAATCTATTATCTTCCTCTTATCCCATATCCCAACCGCCTTTGGTCACTCTCAAGGTAGAGGATGTCTCCTATACCCTTGTTGTATCCATTTTCCCAATTAGTTCCACTCCATTAGTTATATTCACATCTTTAATGACCTCTAATAATTTTGTAGTTACATATGCCACTACCCCAACACCCCCTAAAGCTAAAAGCAAGACCTACAAAAAATTCATGGGAGCATTGACAAGTTCCCAACTTCATATATCATCCACTCAAATAGACTTTCTAATGCCTTCTTTCAGCTCTTCTCAATGCACTATTGTGACACATTTAGGGAAAGCTAGAAAGAATAAACCAATATACATCATCAACCCATTGCCTCAACATGGGGGAGTAGACTAGTCTAAAATCATTTGGCCTTCCCTTCCTGACCAAGTACTTCAAAAATATTTGAAGTAACCATCTGAATAAACATTGGTTAAAACTACATCCAAGGACACTCAACCAATCAACCCATCCCAATTGGTCATCCCTCATTGGGTAGATGATTTAGGGTTAAAGGATTCCAAGAAGCCAAATCTCATAATCACAAAGATACCTACTATGAGTTCTATATTTGATAAATCTATAGGGAGTGTCTAGAGGGTAAGAAAGAGAAAATTGGAAGATAATAATGGGAGAGGGACTATCCTAGAAGATATACAAGATGTCTTTACCTTATCTAAAAGAAAGAATAGGAAATTAGGGTAGTCCCCATATATGGAATACTATAAGTCCTATCTCAAGGCACATAAGGATGTCTTGATAAAATTGCATGAAAAAATAGAAATGGATCAATAAGATCTCTAGAATGAATTAGATAAAGTAAATAAACAAGATTTTCAAGATTTGAATTAAATAATATAACAATAATGGATAGTTCATGTTCCTCCTAAAATTAAAAGTGAAGTCTAAATGCTACTTCGAAATTGTATAATATTCTTGAATCCATTATTGTAATGAGGGTTAATTCTTTGAAGAAGGATGATTATAAGTTGAAAATCCTTATTTTTTATACAAATAATAAGCCATATAAGCACCTTGACCTGATGGCACCACTAGAGGATTCAAATACTCTCAACTTGGTAGTCATCATGACTCAAGAAGCTTGGTAGTGGATCATTGCTACTGAGGTAGTAATGCCTAAGTATGCCAAACATGAAACTCTAATTTTTAAAATCCTAGGAGAACTAAAGATCTCACAAGAAATGGAATTAGTATTTAGCCTTATAAATAGAATCAATTTTGATCAACTTCTTCAGTAGAATTTTGCCAAGTTCAAACAAAGTCTTAAGGTTCTTCCATTTGAGGAGATTGTGGTTGAGCAGAGTTTTTTAAGGAAGGTGGTGACAAAGGTGGAAAATTTTGGAGTAAACATTAAAAATACGAAAAATGAGCATACAAGAATATTAGAACAAGTAAAAAGGGTGTATAGACCTCTATTACTGAACATGTATATTATTTAGTATTAGCATGACCTTGGCGAAAAACACTTTCATGTTTTTTTAAGTGAATAATAATCTTTAACTTCCAATTCAATTAGATCATCCACATCAATGCATCCAATAGTCATTAGAACCATGCCCACATCCATATAGCCTTGATTTGAAGGCTAATTTAATAAACATACATGTAAAAAGAACTAAATCTTTTACTCATAGTTTACTTGTATTTAACATTGAAATGTAAAAGTTACATGGAACATTTGTGAGTATGCACACATTGCATTTATTTGTAAAATTTCACTTATGTTTAGACATAGTGATAATAAACTATATTAATGCGTACATGTAGTTTTGAGACTAAAATTAAAACTAAGGTTTTAATTTCAATATAATGATGACTTTGTATGAACTTGGAGGATGAGGCAACCCCTCCCTGGGTCTATTTATACATGTATAACCCTCATTCCAAAGGGTTGAAATAGATTTTATAAATATATGAAGAAATTAGTTTGATGATCTTTGATGTTCTTTCCTCCCATCTATGTGTTATTAAGGTTTTATTTTCTTGGATGTGTTATCTCAATAATTTTAAGTGTGTATAAGATATAGATAGTTATAATTGTTGTAATTGATATATGCTAATTATAGATGTGCAAAACCTTTTAAAATTTATCAATTTTCATTGATCAAAGTAATTGTTTAAAAGTATGTTAATATTCTGAGGTGTGTAGGAGTGTTTTCTTTCTAGTATAGTCATCTAGGTAGAAATTGTAGTTGTAGTAGACACCTTAATTTGAATTGTAATCTATTAAATTATGATGTGCGACAATAATTCTAAGAGGAGAATTTATGCCCTAGAGTGGAGATTATCTCTATTGAGATCCTAAAATGTTAGATGTTGACTCATTACATTTTGGAGTGAGTAGAAAACCTACAACAACATGTTATATTAATATATACCTTAAACATGCACATAATTAGAATTTTATTTCAAGGTATCTAAGGGAGTTGTATTACCTTCAAGGGGTCTCTTATTAGATACTTTGAAAATTCACATGAATAGAATTTTATTTCAAGGTATCTCCTATGAGATAACTTGAAGGGCCTTGTAATACTAGTTCAAAGGTACCCTTATGCATGTTTGAAAGGTATCTCATAATGTATACCTTCAAGGTACTCTTGAAAGTATTATAATTTTCTTTAAGGTATCTTCTAGGAGATACCTTGAAGGTTCTTGTATTATCGTCAAGGGTTCTCATAGTAGACACCTTGAACATACACATGATTGGAATTTTATTTTGAGGAGATACCTTGAAGGGACTTGTAATACCCTCAGTGTTTATTACAAAGGTTATTGTGAGGTATTTCATATAACCATGGTGTGTGGGGATCAGTCGAATTATGGCTATATGAGTGAATTTGTAGAGATATTTAAAAATACTAAATAAAATACCTTGAGTGGAAATGTAATTTATATTAATTAATGGTGAATTGGTTATTTTAAAAATTATTCAAACATTGATTCTCCATTAATATAGATAAATTAGGAAAGATAACAACAAAAGTAATAGTCATAAAGGGTAGTTGATACCAAATATTGTGTTTGAAGGATAAAGTATCTTCTAAATGGGTAATCAGTCACTATCATAAGCTAGCTACTCAAGCACAACTACAAATAGATATAACAATGTATCTTATCACATGTGTCAATAGACATTAATATGTAATGCCAGATTGAAAAATCTACCACATTAGTGTGCTTCATGCCCAAATTAAATGCATGTCAATACCAAAGACATCTTAGCAAGGCATTCAAAAGTAAATCATTCTACATTAAAAATATAAAGGAAAATAATTGATCACCAATTCTACATTTCACATTTACATAAATTCAAACAACCAAGATTCAAGTTGAGTGTTATATTTTCCCAAGTATAGATAGTCAACGATTCACACTTCATATATTGCTTGATGAATTGTTTAGGGCATGTGATCAAATGGACCAATCTCATCTTATCATGAATTTTTATAATGCATAGAAGGAATAAATAGGCATTAGTATTACATTATAATAAACATAATTTCATGATCCTCAACTATTTGATTTTGTCTAAGCTATTAAGAATAATCTTTTCCTTATGGAATCTTTACAAGAAGCATAACCTCTGGCTCTCACATTGCCTCATTGGTTTCATAGTTTAGGTGTCAATGAACTGATACACCTTCAAAATTTTAGTGATATGGGTATAGTTATTTATCCATTCCTTTCGTAGTATAATGATGATAACCTCTATATTCCCCAAATGTGACTATTATGATTAATACACCAATAATGGATAGATAAATCTAGATTACCATATGTGGAGGCTCTTTATCCTTTTACAAATCAAAGGAAACTCTATTGCTTCAGGAAGTCTCAAGACACATATGTCTATGGATCCAATTATATACCCATCAAAGACATTCCAGATGAACCTGTGCGCATTCTTACTGAATACATAACCCACTAGTTATGGCACATGACTTAGTCTATGAACAAAGCCACTAGGGGTGTCATTAACATCACACATAGGATGATTCCTCACAATGAGTAGTTTAAATGACCCAATTTCTTTGTGTAATATATCATAACTAACATTGAAAAGGTTTGCATGACTACCAACTAAACTTTCCAATACCAGTTTCTCATTTTTATACTTTTCTTCACATAATGGAAGTCCCCACAAGGAGAAGTACATCTAAAAATTGACTATTAGCCTACACAATAGTTCTATAATCTAATTTGGATACAAGAAATGTAAGCCCATGATCATAAATCTAAGTTATGTCAATGGTGGGAGGAAAACTTGGAGTTCATCATAATACATTCAGGAGTCTCATCTCAAATCATGCAATACTTGGGACAACATGAAATTGTTACCAAGCTAGTAAAATCAATCGTAATTTAAATTCATGAGTTACTAAAGTATCCATTTGGCTCTTTGACATATTTTATTGACATGGTTATGGTAAAATTAGAGATAGAGAAATAAAAATATTACTCATCTAGGAGAGCCACACCACTATAGACAATACCCTTGGTGTAATATTTTCAAAAGAGAACTAAACTAAGGCATTTACATTACAACTACATAAGGTAAAGTGAAAGGCCTCAACTAAGTGACAACCCTCTCCTCCACAAAGATGGAAGACATGTAGTAATGCAACTTGGCTCAATGATCTAAATGTGTCTTAGATAGTGAGTAGCTATGGCTTCTGCTAAATGAGAATAAATGAAAAAGAACTTTACCAAGTCATTATGGAAGACATGGCTGGGGACATATATGAAAAAAATAGATGAAAAATAATTATTTTTATAGAAATTTGTGTGCATAATTCAAGTGCAAAATAAGGTATCAATAAATTTGTTGGTTGAAATCCCACCTTGACGTTCCTTGATCATAGTAGATATCATGAGACTAGAGGCTAAGCATATGAATATTATTGCCAAGCTTCTTAAAGAGTGAACATCTAAAACTTCCACTATTCTAAACCCTTTTGTACTTTTATCTAAGATCCCATTGCAATTACTTATCCAATGAAAGATAACTAGACTAGACACTTAAGTGTCCCCTAGTCTATAAGAACAAGTCATAAATTTCATGTTTTAGGCCAATCCCTCTATGCATGTAGTGCAAAAATCTTCTACTATAATTTCATTACTAGCCATTCATAGATTGGGCACCTTAGATATAAGAGGTCCTATGTTTCCAATGACATTATGTGACAAAGTCCTTGAAGGTATATCTTTGAATTCCATTGTAATAAAATCAAAATATCACCTATATATACCCTTAAAGTCTTTGTAATACCTTTAAGAAATCTCATAGGAGATACTTTAGGTCCATGTAATACCTATAGGATATCTCCTTGAAGGTCCTTATAATAACTTCAAGGTATATCCTAGAAGATACATTGGAGGTATCTCCTCAAAATCCCTTATAATAACTTCAATATATCATGTAGGATATACCCTTAAGGTACTTGTAGTGCCTTCATGGTATCTCCTATGAGATATATTAAAGGTAATATAAGGCCCTTCAATATATCTCCTAGGAGATACCTTGAATGTCCATATACTACCTTCAAGTGTAACTTGAAGGTATTTCCTAGGAGATAACTTGCAATAACTTCAATGGTACCATGAAGGTATCTCCTAGGAGATATCTTGTAATACCTTCAAGGTTATTACAAGGTATCTCCAAGAAGATACCTTCAAGGTATCCTTAGGTATTACAAGATATCTCCAATTTTAAGGTAGTCCAAGGCCATTCAAGGTATCTCCTAGGATATTTCTTAAAGGGCCTTATATTACCTTCAAGATATCTCCTAGGAGACACCTTGTAATACCTTTAAGGGTACTGTGAAGGTATCTCCTACGAGATATATTGCAATACCTTCTAGGTTATTACAAGATATATCTTAGGAGATAACTTCAAAGAACCTTTGAAGGTATTAGTTCCCATATTTATTAATTCCCACCCAAATATTCTTATAGGAAGATTTAAGATATCTATTAACTCTCACCTAAATATTATCTCTTCTAGGCTAAAATTACTTATTTTCAAAGATTCCAAGGTGGCCCTATGCACAACAACTCTTTTTTATTTCAACCTTGCTTCTATTTTATATTCTTCAATGTAAGTTTCCTACCTATTACTTTAGTGTAATTAAAATTTTGTATAACTCAAATGTATATTAGCATACACATATGAGTAGAGGTTTTTTTAATCTTGTGATGGAAAAAATAATCTAAATTATAATTTATTTTAACTTATAATCTGTAATAGGTCTCTATTATGATTTGAAAAATATTGAGAAATATTATTCTCTCTATTATTATTTACTAGCATATATTATTTTCTCTCTGAAAGCAATTGGAAAGAAACAATTATTTTTTCTTTATCTTATGTTGTGAGGTCTAATGGTGTGACCATGCAAGCTTTTTTTCTTTTTTCAAGCAATACATCAGGGTTATGAATCTTTTTTCCATCAAAATTTAGTCTTGGTAATCTCTTTCCTATGATCTCAGTCAAACATCATATGTGTTTTTGACTCAAAATTTTATTTACTTTGTATAAAATGGATAAATCAAATGTAAATGGTAAGTGTGAAGTCACTTCTAGTCTTGAAATCATGAATTTCCTATCTAAAAATTTGGTGGTGGCTTTCAACTACAATATCATTAGAATAATTTTAATGTTTGTTACTTATATTAAAAAAGATCTTTATGGCTAGGAGAGGAGGAATAATGGATTGTTTTGTCATTATTAAAATAATTGACTGCCCACTATGATGATTTGGATATGGACTTATTGGATTTCAAATTAGAAGTAAATAAAAAGAAATTAGTTAAATGACATGATGGTAGGCCTCATCACAAAAAATCTATTAGACCTAATAGATTATTTACAAATAGACAGACTAATTCCTTACCTTACCATCACTATTATGTATGTTTTTAAGCTTTACTATAGAAATTTCTATTTTTTTCCATTTTTTTCTATGATGTTGATGCCAAAATACACAACACAAATGGATTCTTTCCTCCCTAGAATTCCATTTTGATGACTCTTGAAGATGCATTTGATCAAATAGTTTTTGGACATGTTAATCAAGTCTGTTATTATTAGTCTAATGTAAAAATTATTACTTTCTAAGAACCAGATGAGAAGTTAAAAGGAAGGAAACTAGCCACAAAGCACTTGGTTTATTGGGTCCAAATAAATATCTCAATTCTAAGGCTTTCAAATACCTCGACATTGAAATTACACCTCCCAAAATAGTCATATTTGCACCAACTATTTATAGCTAATGAGGAGTATTATTTTCCCAATGATGAGGCATCATTATTTTTTCCTTAGAAAAAATTCACAAGTTTACATTAATTAAAAATAGAAATCACATTTTGTAGATGTAAAATCATTCAAAAGGAAAAAATTACAAACAGATGAAGGAAAACTACCCCAACACAAACCACCCCAAAGGGTGAAATAGAACAAACCTCACCTATAAAAAGTGAACAAAAACCCTCAAAAGTAATAGGGGAATAAGAATAAAAGTAGAAAACAATGCACAACAAGAGAAGTAGAAGCAGTAGCCTAAAAACACATAGAAAAAAATAATTAGAAATATATTCCATTTATTCTTCTATTCTACCCTTTTTTCCTTTCTTCTTTTTAACCTCCCACCATACCCCTTGAGAGGGTTGCATCGTGACTATCTATAAAGCTAATATTTTACTATTTGGATGAGAAAGTAACATTAGTTGTTTCAAATTTGAATCAATCACTAAATTCATGTCAGAGTTAGAAATCTCAAAGTCATAATCTCACTTGACCCCTCCTAAACTATTCCTATGTAGGTTAGTTCCCATCGATGGATTTAGTTATGGTCCTCTTTTTATCTCAGTAGGGACAAATACCTTAGCTTGGGTATCCATGTCTTAATATTCATTCCTTTCTAGTTATGTTGTATGTTTAACTTCCTCACCTTGAACATAATTTACAAGCCCCTCATATTGCACCAAAAAACTCCATTTTTTTGAAGTTGTGTTCACCCCTTTTTTCCTAGGAGGATGGTATTGTGCCTGGGGGTAGGTAGCTCATAGATGTCCTAGCAGTTTACAATTTATACATCAAAAAGCTATATTTTCATAATCCCATATATTAATGTATTGTTATTTTCCATAAATGATAGTTATCTTATCCATTAAGCCCTTGATAATATCTATCGCCACATAAATGTGAGAATGAGTAAACAACCCAACAAATATTCTTTCAGTATCACTTTTGATATATGTGCCCAATAAATTACCTATCATTGAAAAATAAAAAGCAAAATGTATTGGTAGATTGGGTAGTTGTAATTAAACTGGGACTTTGGTGACTGAGAGAGAATTTGAATCAAATTTTGGAAACCATGGAGTGGTGAAGAGCCCTGTAATTCCCCAAAACCAAGGACCTTCTGTTAAGATTTTATGATATTTTTCCTCTTTAGAAAATTTTATAATGAAAAAACCTTTGGATCATAGCATGATATCACACTAATTTGTCCATGTAGAATGTACCCATTGTTATAGTGGAATTGTGAATTGCCAAAAGCCATTAAATCTATAGATAATTACAAGTTTTTCTAACTCTACCTAAAATTGTAACACATCTTCATCAGTCATATGAGCTATTGGCCCCTCTTCAACATGATCCACTATATAGGCTTTGGGTATGGAAGAGGGCTTCAATACAATTGGATTTTTGAATGATGTATGTTTTAGCACTTTATTAAATGATATGGGTTTGGATGAAGAAGACACTCCTAAATTAATCACTCCTCCACACAGTCTAAACATCAAATAGAGAGTGGAATTCTTGCCAATTATATAAATAATTAGAGGATAATGATACTCAAGTTATCTACCCTAAAAAATGAGGGATAAGTGGTCATTAAATTTAATCAATGATGTGGATACCAATTTTTATTTCAATTCTATCAGTCACTGGACTCCAATTTTTAGTGGATAGTTAGATATTTATTCAGTTCTGTTTTATTAGTCCCAAAGAGATATCTAATGCCTTTAAAGAGAATTAAACCATGATTTTCTTTTTATCCTTCCAATTACATGTTTTTGATTTGCATCCATGGATAATGCCTTAAGTTTATAGAAATTTATTAACAAGGTTTTTAACACAAAGAGTAAAAAATAGTATTTGCAGTATTGTGATTCGTCTAAAGAATTACATGCTATGAAACATCTCACATTTCCCCAATCATAGTAACAATTCTCTTCCAACACCACACATAGCTATTTGTTTTTAATTACTGGGTGTCCCATGCAAAAAATGCCAAACTTGTGTGGATGGAAAGCTGGTGGCATTTTAGTTCATTCCAAATGGGAGTGTTGGGATACTACTTCTAGATATATGTAGAGAGGGGGGAAGGATATGTTTGTTGTGATTATAATGTATTTTCTATATAGGGATTGTTGGATCAAATATGGTATGGGTTCCTTAAATACCGAGTTGTTTAACATCTCTATTTTTCTTGACATTCATTTGCTCTATTTTCATACCTCTCAATTATTTTAGGGTTACTTCTGCATTAGGGTTTGTTTTTCTCTTGCCTTGTGTTCATGATTTATTTTAATTTTTGTTAGGCTTGTTTCTTAATGATATGGATGTGTTTACAAAATCTTTACATTTATATCAGATATTTCTAAGGATTTGTCTCCCAATATTTTGATCACAAGATGAAGATATCTATCCTACCATATATGGATAAAGTATTTCACATACCATTGTCAGAAAATATATCATTAGGCTTCCCACCATATATCACATCTCGATGCATTAAATCTCATCTAAATATGTGTTTTCCACTATATTTACTACTATCCTACATTTTGCCTCTCTCCACATGTATGTGTAATGTCCTTACCTAAACAATCATATCAATTAAATTTTCATGGTAGTTGTTAACATAATCCTAGTAAGGCAAGAACCTATGGCATCATCAGACACAATCATGGCTAGATGCATAATTCTTGCTTATCCTATTTGCCTTTGGGTTTGTTATCTTAATGTAACTATTTTTATATCAATTCTATAGGGACTCCAACTCGAAATTACAAATGAGGTACACTTTAAATGATTTAAGATGAATTTTTTGACTTTGCCATCTCCTAAATACCTCATTATGATAACTATGTTTAGAACATGTTGGAAGCATACACCATTCTACTAACAACATTGAAGACATGTTTAAAAATATTGGAACAACAATGGAGGTAGGAAATATAATCTATTTATTGGTAAAACCCTATCAACTATTCTAGCTAATAAGTATTTTATTACTCTCCTCAAGTGACATCTCACTTCATAAAATCTCTCATGCAAAATATTTGTTCTAATTTTATGGTAATGGTGAAAATATAAGATGCTAATAACATTTAACAACATTTTTTGACACACCTAAATATTTCCAAGAACTACACAACTTAACCCAGATAATTTACTAGCATTCCTAGATGAACAACTAGTTTCACAGTCATGAATTTTCAATTGTTACTTTCAATTAATATAAATATTTTTACCCACCACTATAAATTTATAATAAAATAATAGACATATGTTTCTATAGTTTGAGAGGGTTTCAAACTAAAACCTACATAAGAGTATCCAATACAATAATACTGATATTTTAGAAATCATAATTGAACATTGAAAGAATGTTGAGGGAAATTTGATAATGGGGAGAAATCCTCAAAAAGTGTTGATATCACCTTAATTTATGGTAATATTATTTTTATTTGAGTAATATTCAAACCTTCTTATCTTTTTTATCTTTTTCCATTTTTTTAGATTTTATCAAAGGCTCTAATTGGTGCGTAATATTTGGCATGTTGCTACCCAATTTCAAACAAATGAGCATTACAAATCAGGTAAGATTTTTTTCCCTCTGCCTCCTAAAATTATTCCCATTCATTTTGGATAACAAAATATACCCAACACACATTTTTTATTTTGAACATAAATGTTTTGAAATGGGGACTTTCCAGTAGATATGGCAATGCCACCCCTGTTAGAAGTTGTGATATCATCCCAATATAATAATCATAGATGGTCTATTGCACATATTTATTGACCTCTCTATCTACCCCACCATGATAGAGTTGTTCTTAAATATTTAGTGATTAAATTGAGCCTATTTCCTCTTAAAAGAAAACAAAATATGATTTTGCTTTTCCCCAAAATGCCATGTAGATTTAAAATTCTAATTTACCACCTAGCATAAATGGATCGCCCTAAATTTAAATCATGTGGGATATTCAATTCAAGCCTACCAACTAATATGCATGCTATCCCAATCCCATCCCCATCTAGACTAGCAGTTGCCCCTGTGGTGCAAAAAAACTTGGAGGCTAGATAGAAGCAGTTTTATTCAATTTATTGCAACAATAAAATACTTTAATTTGTATTTTTTTTACTACATGTTTATATTTGTTCTTCACTACCTTATAAATCTTTCTGGTTTTAAGTTGCATAACTCAATTATCAAATTTTTTATTATTTTTGTAAAAATATTGTATTATATTTATTTTTAATTTTTTTATACATTAAAAATTATATATATATATATATATATATATATATATATATATAATATAATATAATATAATAATATAATATAGTATAATATAATATAATATAATATAATTTATATAAATACTAGATTATATAATATATATTTTAAAATTCTATTAGTTTTTATAATATATATTGATGATGAAAGTGTTGAATCTATAAAATGTATTTTATACAACAATAATTATAAATATTTCTCTTTTTTTAATTGTATATAACATTAATTATAAAGCTAAAGTTCTTATAAATGGTGTGGAAGAGGTAATTCTCTTCATATTTTAAAAATCTTCTATATAATAGTTGTGATGTAAAAAAAACTTTCATATCTACTACTACAACAAAAACACACCAAATAAATAGTAAACAACATATATATATATATATATATATATATATATATATATATATATATATATATATAAAATAATTTTAATTATATTATAATGTAATACAATATAATATATTATAATATTATATAATACAATAGAATACTACTATATTATATTTAATAATTATTATATAAATAATTATTATTTTTCATTTAATAATATAAAATTTAGATATTAAAAAAAATGTATTTTCTATTTTTAATTTTAAATATTTTATAAATAAAATCAAAATCCTATAATTTTTTAGGGCATAAGATTATTTTAATATCACAAAATTATTGAAGTAATTAAAAAAACAATGTAGTATATATACATTATATCTGTGGAATACATAAACAAAATAGAACCAAACAACTAAAACTATTATGCATACCTTTGCAACCAAAACACTTTGAAGAAAAGGCCCACGAGGAGATCACATTACAAGGGATGTCTGCCATATGAATAAATATTATGTGACGTTAAGCCCCTAAACCTATCATCCTCCTCAAAATTATTATTATTAGTATTACTACTACTAACCCCTCTGGCAGCCATGAAAGGTAGATGATCCTCCATGTTGCAAAATTGGTATTTTTGAAGTAGCAAATCATAAGGAGCTAATGGATCCATAGGTTCAGTGCTTAAAATGCTTCTCCCATGATTCGAACAAGCAACCTGATACAAACCAAACATATTTTTATTAGATGAACATGTAGACCACTATTTATATTGATAATGTTGATGCTTCATGAGAAAAGAATATGCCCTAGGTGGCCTTCTATATCCATAGGGTTTGAAACTCCCAAAGCAACCATATTAACATTAATGGTAAATTAATATCAAGTTATGTTATTTTCTTTTCTTTAACTCAACCTAAGAGAAACACCACCACCATTATTTTTATCTCAGTTATTTCAACTCAATTAGAACCACATTTTATTTCATTCAAGGATTTCAATGGGCTCAAAAAGCCCCTTCGTGTTTTTAATAGACTACAAGTATGCATTTATCTCCATGTCTATACAAGACATATATAATGTATATGTACTATAGTCATGTTTTTTTCTAAGAGTGATGAGATAATCTAGATCAAATCTGGGTGGGTAACACAGAGAACTATAGGGTTCTATATATAGATAGGGCCCTCTCCCCTAGCATTTTAGACTATCCATTATAATCTTGATGGTATTGGGAATCCCTCATGTCATAAACTTCTCCCATCGATTATCCCATGTCCCAAAAACTCCTCTATTTATAATTATATTTTATAAAATATATATTTAATTTTTTGCATAAATATTTTAATTCTTATTCTTGTTTATATTATAATATTTTTATATATTATAATAATGATTATTCCAATGATTTTTTGAAGTAATCAAGGAAGTTGGGACAAGATATATCTATGATAACAATATATTAATACCAAGAGAAATTACATTATTCTTAAGAACATATAAAAATAATATACTCAGGCCCCATGAAGAAAAGGCAAGGCCATACAAAACAACTAAATGGTGAAATATTCCAAGGTAAAATAATCAACAATGATGAAGGGTGATAACAAGATTTTTCAATAATATTATACACTATGGGGTCCATATCAAACATCAGATCTAGATTCAAGGCATCTATATGAATTATAACACTGCCACTCATTATAAAGGGCTATGTAACTTGCAAGGTAGAAAATTATTTAGGTAGGGAAAAGAACATTAGTGTATAATATGTTGGTTATAAAGTTGTAGGATGGTCATGGCATTTAGGTAAAGAGGATTATGATTCTAGTTTTATGTGGTGTAGTTTGCACACCAATAAATTAGGTTGGAAATTTGATAAAATGGAAGGTAGAAAGGTATGATGAGTAAAAACACAAAGAGGATTAACTTTTATCAAAGGGGAGTTGTTTTCCAGAGAGCTTCTAGATATTACTTATACCCTTCCATTAAGATCCCTTCCACTTATTTCATGGACATCCATAAAATTAAACTCACTGCCTATCATTTAATTCCTCCCCATCCTTTTATTAAAATCTCTATTGTTCCAAAAATCCTTTTCCCAATAATACAAACCAATTTTTGATATGTGGGATATGGATCCTTATCACAATCAATTCAATGACATGTTTTCCACATCAACCCTTCACAATAAAAAAGTGTCCAATCAAATAACCTGCCACCTTAAAATCTATGTACCCCTTTCTAATGGATGCAATTCATGTAAGTAATTATGGGGGTAGTCTGATTGGAATCTTAATCACCCTGAAATGATAAATTATTATATGATGTCTTACATTCTTCTTGGAAAGATATACCATTTTTGTAATCTTCACTTATTTTTATCAACATGTAGCTACAATTGATCATTATGTATGAATGGTTAACATTCTTAGATAATAAAATGTAATGCTATAAAACACTTCTAATCATACTGATGACTAAAAAAGTGTAATGACAACTCCCACATTGGACATGGACATGGATATTACTGAGAATACTAATCCAAAAAGTAAAACAAGTCAATGGTATCATTGAATATGGGGTTCAACGACATGGAGGGAAATTCATTTACAACATAAATGTACATAATTGCAAACCAATTACACACCTTCCTACTTTTTCCTTGTCTAAATCAAAGTGTGTAGATTTGATAGTTAATTTTAGATCTCTTCAGTGTATTCATTTAGTAATTTCTCTTTTTTTCTAATATGTTTTGAATTTATTTTGATAGAATCAGAATATAGTATAATGACATAAATTTACCATTTAGATTATCTCTAATTTTACAACCCTTCATAATATTTTGTTTTCCTCTTTTTCATCTTTCCATTTACATTCTATCCACTATAAATATTCATGCCCTTTGAGATTTATCTGAGATACGTTCACTCTTCTGGGCTCTTCAACCTTATCCTTTTCAAAAAAAATCCATTTCATTTAACCAATCAATAAGGTAATCTAGGTTTAGATAACTACTAAAACTAGGCACTTCCATTTATACTCCCTTGGCTATTATTCACATAGCTTACATCAACCTATCTCCATCTTATCTATCTTTATTAACTGGTACATATCTTCTTGATTCAACTCTTTATTGTTCTTCCTCTTCACTCTCATCACAAACATGTGCAAAACCTATTCTTCTATCAATCTCATTTACATTCATACTTATTTTCATATTCTTCACTGCATCTAACATTTCACTATTCTTCTCAACCACACTTGAAAATTTATTCATTATTGTATAAACCACTATTTCAAATCTCCTTGTATCTATTTTGATAATTTCAATAAATCTAAAATTATGATTTAACCTCGCACACAACATAAACTCAAACAACCTTCTTATACTCATAGATTATATCATACATTCATATATCTTATTATAGGTTATACATGTTGGCACTAGACAATATACCACACATATATTATATTTGTGTATATATGTAATATGAACTAGAGTATAGAATACGGGCATTGAATAGAGTTTTGTTTTTAGAACTAAGGGTTGGGTTCTATATGTGATTTTATGGTAGAGGTGACAAGTATAATGGAAGTCTAATGGGTGGAAAATGGTAAGAAAGAATAAATCGAGTGATAGGATGATAGCCTATTTTTCATGTGGCATGTGGATGTTCATCATTGTTATGCCATATAATTCATGTGCTTCTTTTCTTGTTTCACCACATATCTATAATATAATGATGGGGGGCAAATATAATTAAAAAAGCAACAAAAAAAGTTAACTTAGCTACTCATCGCATTATTTGATTTGATATGATAACTCACTCAAAACTCATGATTGATGACAGTATCTCACCTTTCATTCACAAAGTGTTAAGTGAGAATAATTATATACTAATTATCTCACCTCTAAATCTAATTGTACAAAGGGATGTTAGTTTAATTATTTACTTATTAATATTTAATTAATTAACAACTCTAATTTTTATGTTATGAGAAAAAGACAAGTTTAAAAAGAAAACATATAATAATGAGGGTGTTTTTTACACTGGATCGAGCACTTGATTCATAAATCTTTCTTATATTCTCTCCCAATTGTGGGTCTACATCAGTTTTAGTACTATCTATAAAAAATTAGGACAATGGCTCTTGGATTATAATTGTTGTTCTAATGTAAAAACTCGATTTGTTATTCCCTTAAAAGGGATTCTCCTTTGTTACAAAAGGGATAAATAATATTTTTAAGTTTTATTTTTTTTATATCCCAAAAAATCTTTTTTATAGTGTTTTATGGCCTATTTTAGACTTGAAATCCCAAAGCATACAAGAAAAATAAAAAGTGTAACTGAGTCTCCAAATATAGTGTGGCTAAGTTGGTATAATCTCATAATGGGATGAATGAGGTCCTTGTTTCTTGTTGGATAATATCAAGCACCTTATATTCATTTATTTCCCACATTTCTCCTTTTGAAAATTTTCAATTCCTTCTTTGAGGAAACAATCCCACATTGATGGGAATGCAAACAAACCTATGCTTTATGTAGCTTCTTATATATCTTAATAACCAAACATGAGACCATCATCAACTTGGCCTTGAGCATATACATGATCCAAGCTTATTGGTATATGAGGTGAGATAGTTTAATCCTCTGTGATGTTTGGATATTTGTTAATTGGCAATAAGTAGGCCCTCCATTGGTTTAAATGCTTGGCTTTTATAAACATATAGGGATTTAGTCCCACATGGATGGTTGGAATTTATTTCAAGATTTTATATATAATTTTACTTGTTTGGTATAGGGAAGAAAGGCAACATGTCCCCCCTCATCACAAAAAGAGGACCCCATCAATTGAAGGCCCCCCAGTTGGTAAATAGCATGGGCCTCACATATAAGTATGCTTATCAAAGACAAAAGGTGAAAATAAACCCACATGTCAAAATATATATTGTCCACTTGGTTGGCCATAAAAGTACCATTACTTTTGACATTATAACTATACGTACATTTTTAAATTTTCCCCCTTCTTTCCTAAAACTTCAAGGAGCCATGACATGGTTTCTTTTATTGCCTTTTGACATAAAGAAGGTTTTGTGATCTGCCTTTGAAAATAATGAACTATGTTAGATCTTCTCTAGGCTTAACTTATTTTGACTTATAAAAACCCCATTGATCATTCCTAGATACATATTGGACCTATATGTGTGTATGCCTATAGTTTTGGGTCCTAAGCTCAGGATGCCTAGAGCAGATGCTTGATGATGGAAATAAGATGGGAGGCAAGTCCTTCCTTGTTATTTTGTTGTTACAATAGATTGAGGAAGAAATCAATAGAGAATTTTAAGTTTGTCACATATTTTATGAAATTTTATTAGGGCCAAGTTATATCTATGAACAATGTATTAATAAAATTAAAAGATCTTTCAATTGTCATGAAATACATTCTTGTAAAGACAAACTGATATGTTTAATTTTATTAAGCCCATTATTATAACTATTGATCAAGACATAAATAAAATACATGTTATGGATTATAAAAGATGATATCTTGGTTCTTGGGTATAAATTTTGTCTATATAGATAGGATTCTTAATATTATCATGCTATCAATCAACTATATAATATATGAGAAATTTATGGTATTATATGACCTTAAATAGGATTTGGTTAAGACTATTAGTCATTTAGTTTCTAGTTGGTTATATTCATATTTGAAATAAAAAGAATTGGAAATAGGGAAGGCGAGATTAGTTCATCTTAAATTTTTTGTAAAATTTATATTTTGCCATCAAAAATTATTTTCCCTATGAAATCGACCAATAAGAATAAAAATAACAAAATAATGAGTTATGATAGGCATTCCTTTTATATTTAGTTTTATCATGTAAGTACCAAGATAACAGGGCAAGAAATGACCCATTATGTCTTAATAAGTCACTACCTAGTCTAGCTCACAAAGTCTAGACTCAACCCAAAATCACTTACCTTGGACTCAAATGTCTATCATGAGTCAAGCTGAGTCCTACCACATATATGAGATACAAGAATTCAAATAATTCCTCTCCATTTGCATTCCTACTCTTTGTATTTAACAAATAGCATAGAATATGTGTTGTTATTATTACAAAGTTGTCATTGATGGAATGTGTCTATAAACTATCATTAATGTAAAAGAAAGCACAATAAGGTGGCCATGGTATATATGAGTCTCCAGATGATTGATGAAGGATGATGTCATCAAGTGAAAAGAAGGCTTTTAACATGGAATGTCTATTTTGGTGCAAGGAGCGTTATGGTTCTAGGAGGTGAATCTACAAAGGTATAAGAGGATGAATGAGGTCATTTTAACATGTATTTAAGACATTAAACTACTCATGTATGTTTTATAGTATGAATGAAAGAGGTAGAGCACCTAGTAGGTCTATGTGATTGGACTAGAGGTATGATAATGGTAATATAGATATATATGAGAAAATTAGTGGAATAAACGTTAATATAGGATGATGAACATATTTTTAACATAGGAATAAGGTTCAAAGAGCATATAAAGTTGTATAAAGATCAAGGTTGGGGTTTAGTCGTTGCATGAGAGACCTAGTATGAAGAAACAAGCTTGGTAACTTGTTAAGATGAACAATGTATGACTTGTATGAACAAGTTTGATAGCTTCTGATCATAGTTAAAGGTATTTGACATGTTAATGATGTATTGAGAATAATACAATAGGTTTCCAAGTGCTTTCAATATTCAAGTATGACTGGTGATTCTAGACCTAACATGCATAGAGACCTATTGAGGTCCAAAAAGAGGGTCAAGTTGAGTTCTCAAGTTGATAGAGTCCATGTGAGCATGGAATGAGGGTTGATAGGTTTATTAAATCATGATTACCATGTATAAGGTCATGGATTGAAGGTGAAGGCAAGAAATCATGTTGGAAGGTCCCTTGTGCATGCAAATGAAAGGTTTCCAAGCCTGAAAAGGAACTTGAGATGTTCATTAGAATGTGTAGACTTTGAATGATGAACTGAGCTTTTTAAGAGAGATGAAACATGTTCCTAAGAAGGTTTTCCAAGAATTTGGAAGTGGTTATAGGTACATGTATTTATTAACATTAGTTGAATATTAACAATAGGAGTTCTAAGATGATCAAAGTTCAAGGTAGCTAAGTTGGTGCTTGGTTGCCTATGGGGTTGAAGCCTCCTTGCAAGTTGAATATTATAGAAGACTAGTTGGGTGGGTGATCAACTATGTAGGGGTTAGAGATCATTTTGAACTTGGTGCTTCAATAAACTTTGGATCTTGACATTATATGATAATATTTCATGTATATGGTTTAATGCGTTTTATCCCCCAAGAGGGTTTCCCAGATATCTCTTGTGTTCTCTTGTATACTTGTGTAGTTGTTTGCTTATGCATTGATTTCTTATGTGAATGTATGATTCATGGAATGATAAATGGAATTAAAAATAAATTATAATGCAAATGTTTCACCCCCCTCTTAGTAGCTACTTCTAATAGGCATACCAATAATTATTTCCATCCAATGTTGTAGCTTACTTAAGACGTCACTTGACACCAATCACTACGAAAATTAATATTTTAGCCTACAACCCTACAAGGATCAAGCATACCTTGTCATTATTCAATTTTCCTCTATGTTGTGTGGTGTCCCCATCATCATTTGATTCTACTTTGGTAGACTATAACTATAGTCATTTTTTTTTATTTTCCACTTCACCGCACGGTAACTATAACTACTCTACTATAATGTAATAGTCCATCATTTTTGAAAATAAAATGGCAAGCATTTTAAATTTTAGGGTTTCTTATTTACTTACATCCCCTATAATATCTATGACTGAGTTAAAAATGTGCTTCACCAATTTTCTTTTTAATTTTTCAATTTCATTTTTACTATTTACATTATTTTTTAATTAAAAAATTTAAAACAAATATTCTAAGAAAATAATATTATAAAATAATACAAATTTGACTAAATAAAATTTTTTTCTCAAAAAAAATCATTCTAAACCATATATAGTCCATATTCTAATGAATATGGTAACTATGCTATGAACTCTCTTTTTGGTTAGCACTAGAGACACTAGCATGGAGACTACTTGGAAATTGTTTTGACAAAATGTCATGGGGCTCTTTTAATTCATGGAATTCATCTTTCGATCCTAGATATAAAGTAGATTCACATAGATTGTTAGATAAAATATTTGAATGAAAATTGGCACTTGGGATAGCAAGACAAGTAATAAAATGGATACTAGTTGGGTGACCATTCAAAGTCAAAGAACTAGCTAAAAAATTTACAAAAGTGTTTGTATATCTTTTCAAAGTCAAGGGATATCGGTTTTACACTTTTAGTGATCATGAAAAGAGGAGTGGGAAGTGACTATGGTTTTAGAGCCAATCAAATATGATTCAATATAGTAATAAACATGGATGCATGGAATTTATTTGACATAATGACACAAAAATAAAATATTCAATGGGTGTGAATTCCAATTTGAGACAATCAGAGGCCACTCAAAAAATGTTTGACAAAATGATTGAATGTAATGTGGACTCTTGAATAGCTATCTAGGGGAACAATAGTGGATAACTAATTGTCAATGGGTTGGCATGTAATTTGTATAATGATTACACTACAGTGAATAAAACTAGTAAATAAAATACATGAAATTAGATAATGGTAGAAAATCTATTTGAGGAAACTATTTGTTTGTGGGTTTAACTAACATACCATGTGATTGATCTCAAATGGAAGTTAGAGATGTCATAAGGGATTCCATAGAATCAAGAGTTGAATCAAGAAGATATGTAATAGATAATGATGATAGAGAATATGGAGAAATGTTTATGGAATCTATATGAAGAATAGCCAAGGGAGTATAAATGGAAGTGTCTATTTTTAGTAATTATCTAAACCTAGAGTACCTTATTAATTGGTTAAATGAAATTGATTTTTTTTTTTGAAAAGGATGAGGTTAAAGAGCCCAAAAGAGTGAACATATCTAAAATAAAGCTCTAAGGGCATGCATATTTATAGTGGATAGAATGTAGATGAAAATATAGAGAAGAGGAAAAGAAAATATTACTAGGGGTGTAAAATTAAAGATAATCTAAATGGTAAATTTATGCCATTAGACTATGTTCTAATTCTATCAAAATAAATTCAAAACATATTAGAAAAAAGTGAAATTACTAAATGAATACATTGAGGAGTTATAAAATTAACTATCAAATCTGTACATTTTGATTTATACAAGGAAAAAGTGGGATAGTGTGTAATTAGTTTGCAATTATGTGTATTTATGTTGTAAACGAGTTTACCTCCATATCGTTGAACCCCATATTCAATGATACCATCAACATGTTTGACTTTTTGGATTAGTATGCTCAACTATATGCATGTCCACATCCAATGCAGGAGTGGTCATTACACTTTGTGAGTCATCAGTATGCTTAGAAGTTTTTTATAGCATTACAAGTTACTATCTAAGAATGTTAACCATGCACACATAATGATCAATTGTAGCTACATGTTGATAAAACATAAGTGAAGCTTACAACAATGGTATCTCTTTCCAAGAAGAATGTAAGACATCATAGAATAATTTATCATTATAGATTCTAATCACTCTACCCCCATAATTACTTACATGAATTACATCCATTAGAAAGGGTTACATAGATTTTAAGGTGGCATGTTATTTGACTAGGCATTTGCTATTGTGAAGGGTTGATGAGGAAAACATGACATTGATTGATTGTGATAAGGATCTATATCCCACATGTCAAAAATTGGTTTGTATTATTTGGATAAGGATTCATGGAACAATAGAGATTTTAATAAATGATGGGGAGGAAAAAAATGATAGATAATAGGTTCTATTTTATTGATTCTCATGAAATAAGGGGAATGGATCTATAAGGAAGGGTGTAAGGAATATCTAGAAGCTCTCCAGTCAACAACACCCCTTTAATGAAAGTTACATCCTTTTTGGTTTTTTGTTCATCATACCTTTCTACCTTTAATTTTAATCAAATTTTCATCCCAACTTGTGTGTTGTGCAAACTGCACCACATCGAACTAGAATCATAATACTCTTTACGTAAATGCCATGACCACCCTATAACTTTATAACCAACACATACTACACTAATGTTGTTTCCCCTACCTAAATATTTTTCTACCTTGCAAGTTACATACCCCTTTGTAATAAATGATAGCCATATAATTCATAAAGATGTCATGAATCTAGATCTGATGTTTGATATGGACCCCATAGTGTATAATTTCATTAGAAAATCTTGTTGTTTTTTATTATTTTGCCTTGGAATATTTCACCATTTGCATGTTTTGTATGGCCTTTCCCTTTCTTCATGGGGTCTAAGTATATTATTTTTGTATGTTCTTACGCATAATGTAATTTCTCCTTTTGTTAATATATTGTTATCATAGATATATCTTATCCCAACTTCTTTGATTACATCATAGAATCATTGGAATAATTGTTATTTTAATATATAAAAATATTATAATACAAACAATAATAAGAATTAAAATCTTTATGAACTAGAATTGTTTGAATGACGTGAGCATTGAAATATGAATTAAAATATTTATACAATAAATTAAATATCTATTGTATAAAATATAATGATAAATAAAGGTGTTTTTGGGACATGGGATAATTGGTGGAAGATGTTTGCAGCATAAAGGATTCCCAATACCATCAGGATTATAGTGGCTAGTCTAAAATGCTAGGGGAGAGGGTCCTATCTATATATGGCACCCTATAGTTCTCTATGGTGCCTACCTAGATTTGATCTAGATTATCTCATCACTCCTAGAAAAAAACACAACTATAGTACATGCACATTATATATGTCCTATACAGACATGGAGATAAACACATATTTGTAGTCTGTTGAAAGTGTAGAGGGGATTTTTGATCCCATTGAAATCCTTAAATGAAATAGAATGCAGTTCTAGTTGAGTTGAAATGGATGAGATAAAAAGAATAGTGGCAGTGTTACTCTTGGGCTGAGTAAAAGAAAATAAAAGAATAAAACTTGATATAGCAACATTGTCAATGTTAATATGGTTTCTTCAGGAGGCTCAAACCCTGTGGATATGGAAGGCCACTTAGGGTGTATTCTTTTCTCATGCAGCAGCATCATCATCATCAATCTAAATAGTTGTCTATATATTCATCCAATAGAAATATGTTTGGTTTGCAGCAAGTCACATGTTTGAATCACAAGAGAATCATTTTAAGCATTGAACTTTTGGATCAATTAACACCTTCTTATGATTCGCCACTTTAGAAATATTGGTTTTGTAACACAGAGGATAATCCACCTTTCATTGTTGTTAGAGGGGTTAGTAGTAATATTAATACTAATAATAATCATTTTGAGAAGGATGGTAGGTTTAGGGGCTTAACATCACATAATAATTATTCCTATGACAGCCATCCCTTGCAAACTAATCTCCTCATGGGCCTTTTCTTCAAAGTGTTCTAGTTGTAAAGGTATGCATAATAGTTTTAGCTATTTGGTTATGTTTTGTTTATGCATTTCACATAGATATAATGGTTTTGTATTGAATTATTTTTCTTTTTTTAAATTACATCAATAATTTAGCATTACTAAAATAATCTTAAGCCCTAAAAAATAGTAAGCTTTTTATTTTATTTTATATCTTTATTTTAAAAAATATATTTTTATTTATAAAATATTTAAAATTGAAAATAGGAAACACATTTGTTTAATATCTAAATTTTATATTATTAAATGCAAAATAATAATTAATTGTATAATAATAATTATATATAATATAGTAATATTCTATTGTATTATATAATATTATAATATATTATAAGAATCATATTATTATATTATAATATATTATATTGTATTACATTATTATATAATTAAAATATTATATAATTATTTATATTATATATTAATATATATACTTTATATGTTGTTTCCTATTTATTTGGTATGTTTTTATTGTTGTTGTAGTAGATATGAAAGTTTTTTTTACATCACAACTATTATATAGAACAGTTTTAAAAGATGGAGAGAATTACCTCTTCCACATCATTTATAAGAACTTTAGATTTATAATTAATGTTATATACAATTTAAAAAGAGAAATAATTGTAATTATTTTTATATAAAATATATTTTATATCTTTAACACTTTCATCATTAACATATGTTACAAAAACTAATATAATTTTAAAATATATATTATATAATCTAATATTTATATTCATTTATTCAAAATACCATTGAATAAATTTTAAATTATATAATTTATTTATTTATTCATATATAATCTGAGATTCCTTTCTTTCCATTTCATTTATTCACAATACCACTGAATCTATCAGAAACAAAAGGGAAACATGATAAAATAACTAGACTTTTTGTGTTCAGCTACCCAATTTGAAAGGGAAACATGGTAAAACATCTAAGAATTTTTGTCCCTAGCCACCTAATTTAAAAAATTTAGTGGTAGACTATGCCACTTAGTTTCCATTTTTATGTCAAATAATGTTATAGAGAATAAAGAGATCTATTACAAAGCAACTAAGGTTTTATTCACAAGATCAAAGATATGGTCTACCAAAGGCATTAAAACTAATTATCTCAATAGATCATGGCATAAGTGTACATATGAAATGAGATAAGATGAGATAAATTTTAATACCCTCTAGATAAAAATTGGTCTATAGGAACTGTCGAAGTTATCTCTACTTGCTTTGATGACTATCCCTATGCGTGCCCTGCCAAGTCAGTGATGTATTATTAGTTTGGTTTTTCATATTGAATTGTTTTATTTTTTATAAAGGATAATATAACAGTTATACATTAACTTTGGTGCCGAGACATTTTTTTGATAGATCTCTCTTTGGTATGCTTAAATTTTTTTTTTCTAAAATTAGTATATTTCCCTATTAAATTATTTTTTATTCATTTCATCTTTCTACCACATAATAATCACTATTTCCTCAGAGCCATCTTTTTCTATTAATATTTAATATAAATTTGTTGATGAATTTTTTTTTATGAATCTCTATTTTATACAATAAAAAGTGAAAGTGAAATACTATTGAATATATTTTGGAATTTGTGTTACCCTTACCCCAAAATATACAATTTCCTGAGAACTAACTTTTCCTACAATTTTTTTACCATAAATTTGATGTTGAAACTCATTCGTTATGGATCTTTGTTTAGTATATTTATTAATGATTTTTTGAGCTCAAATCTATTGATAAGTCTTACTATTGTGAGTCCTAAATGGTGGGTCTCCAAATTTGTTAATCCTAAAGGATGAGACTTACCATTCACATAAGTTGAATCTGCATGTAACTATAAAATTGACATATCTACTAGTAAGTCCCCATTTCAAAACATCTATGGTCAAAATAAAAAATATGTATTGCATGTATTTTATTATCCAAAATGAATGGGAATCATTATAGGAAGTAGTGGGTGAAAAATATTACCTGATTTGTAATGCCCATTTGTCTAAAATTGGGTAGCAACACACCAAATATTAGGCACCAATTAGGGCCTTTGATAAACTCTGAAAAAATGGAAAAAAAAAAGAAAACATGGTTGTAATATTGCTTTGAATAAAAATAATATTACCGTAAATGAAGGTGATATCAGCTCTTTCTGATAATTTCTCCCCATTATCAAATTTCCCTTAGCATTCATTCAATGTTCAATTGTGATTTTCAAAATATTAGTATTATTGCATTGGATTCTCTTATGTAGGTTTTAGTTTGAAACCTTCTCGATCTATAACAATATGTCTATTATTGTATTAAAAATTTATAGTGATGGGTAAAAATATTTTTATTAACTGGAAGTAACAATTCAAAATTTGTGACTATGAAACTAGTTGTTCATCTCAAATTGCTAGCAAATTATTTGGGTTAAGTTGTGTAGTTCCTAGAAATATTCAACAGAGTGTCAAAAAATGTTGTTAATTATTAGTAGTATCTTCAATGTTCACCATTAACATAAATTTGAAACAAATATTTTGCATGAGAGATTGTATGAAGTGAGATGTCACTTGAAGAGAGTTAGAAAATGCTTATTGGCTAATATAGTTGATAGGGTTTTAGTAGTAAATAGATTATATTTCCTACCTCCATTTTTATTATAATATTTTCAAATATGTTTTCAATATTGTTAGAAAAATGACATATGATGTTAACATGTTCTAAACATAGTTAGCATAATGAGGTATTTAGGAGATGGCAAAGTCAAAAAATTCATCTTAAATCATTTAATGATGTACCTCATTTTTAATTGCTAGATCGAGTCCCTGTAGAATTGCTATAAATTTTTTTTGAAGAGAACAAACCCAAAGGCAACTAGGATAAGAAAGAATGATGCATCCAACCATGACTGTGTTTGATGATGCCATAGGTTCTTTCTTTGGTAGGATAATGTTCACAGCTACCATGACAATTTAATTTATATGACTTATGAGGTAAGGAGGTTAAACATACATGTGGGGAAAAGAAAAATGTAAGATAGTGGTAAATATAGTGGAAAACCCATATTTAGAGGAGATCCAATACATTTATATGTGAGATATGGTGTGAATCTTAGAGATGTATTGTCTGACAATGGTATGTGAAATGATTTATCCATATATAATAGGATATATATCTTTAACTTGTGATCAGAATATTGGGAGAGAAATCTTCAAAAAGAGTTTATAAAAATGTAAATATTTTGTAAACACATCCATATCATTAAGAAATAATCCTAACAAAAATTTCTTAAAATAAATAATAAATACAAGGTAAGATTATAACAAACCCTAATGTAGAACTAACCTTTAATTAACTATGAGGTATGAAAATAGAGCAGATGATGGTTGAGAAAAATAGAGATGTTAAACAATTTGGTATTTAAGGAAACCATACTATATTTGATCCAAAAAACCCTACATGGCACAAACATTATATTCACATCAAACATGCCATTCCCTCCTCTCTACATATTAGCATCCTAACACTACCATTTGGAATGCACTAACATGCCACCACCCTTTCTATCCACACAAGTTTGGGATTTGCTACATGGGATGCCCATTAAACAAAAAAAATAGTTGTGCATGTTGATGAAAGGGAATGTTTATTGTGTTATGGAATATGTGAGATGTTTCATAACATGTAATTCTTTAGATGAATCACAATACTACAAATACTATTTTTTTCTCTTTGTGTTAAAAAACATGTTAATAGATTTCTATAAACTTTAGGCATTATCCATGGATGAAAATAAAGAACATGTAATTGGAAGGATAAAAAAATAAAAATCATTGTTTAAATCTTTGTGAAAGCATTATATAGTCATTTGGGACTAATAAAATATAATTGAATAAAAATTTAACTATACCACTAAAAAATTGGTGTCTAATGATTGGCAAAAATGAAACAAAAATTGGTATCCACATCATTGATTAAATTTAATGACCACTTACCTTATATATCTACAAATTCATCATGAGGGAGTCAATTCATCCCTTTATACACACTCAATACTTATGAGGCAATTTTACAAATATGTGAAGCTCATCATCTATCAATCAGATATAAAATTCTAGGCTTATTAATAACATGTATATATTGATAATAAGAGGGTAACAAGTGGAAAAAATTGGTTCCATGATTTTGTGAATGATGATGTGTGTCACATTTAATATAATTATACATATTATATATATATATATATATATATATATATATATATATATATATATATATATATATATATATATATATATATATATATATATATATATAACATGTACCTAAAGGTGAAAGTTACATCATAAGGGATTATATAATTTTTTTATTTGGGAAAAGTGGGGTTTTGTGAAGTGAAAGAGTGTAAATCGATGGTTATATGTATCTCCCCATATAGGTAGTAATTAGGTGAGATCCTATGAGAATAATTGGGTTTATGTCAAATTTAGGAATGTAGAAACACATTCCATGAGTGTTGGGATTTATACAAAACTCTATTATCTACAAGTTCTAATATTGTTATTCCTAAAATGGTCTATACATTCAAGTTTTTAAGGGTCTCCCTTACATGATTCTACCCCTAATTTTCTTATTATTTCTCCTATTTATATGTGGATTAGACATGTTCTTATTTATTTATCAAATAAAATAATATATCTATATATCTTTGATCCATACATTCAATATTTTGATCTCGATATTGGATGCAAGTCTTTATTTGGTAAATATGTGGGCACTTTCCTCTCATCATTTGACCTTTACAAATAGGCCTTAGTTGCTTGGATCTCTCTTACTTCTCCCCTTTGTATTTTTTATTTTAAGTATTACAAGGACATTCAAAGAGTGTATTAAAATGACATTCAACGTATCCCCGAGGAGACACCTTTAATTCATTAAAAATAACATCAAGGTATCTTGTATAGGATACCTTGAAGTTATTATTAGGAACCTTCAAGGCATCTCAAAGGATATACCTTAAAGGTATTACAAGGATGTAGGAGACACCTTTAATGTAATTTTAATAGCTATAAATTATATCCTAGGAGATACTTATAAATTTCTTATAATACCTTGAAGGTTCCTATTAAAAGGACTAGGAAATACTCTAAGGAGATACCTTGAAAGTATTACAAGGACTAGTAGATAAATTTAAGGTTATTTTAATACCTTAAAAGTCTTTCTTAGGAGATACCTTGAATGTTCCTTATTATACCTTCAATGTATCTCCTAAGAGATACATTGAATTTATTTTAAGTAACTTCAAGGTATCTACAAGAGATACCATCAAGGTATACTTTAGGCGATACCTATAATATATTACAAGGAACTTAGGAGATATCTTAAATATATGACAAGGATACAATATATGCCTTGATATTGATTTTAATACCTTAAAGGTAGATATTTTAAGCTCATATTAATACCTTTAATGTATCTCCTAGGAGATACCTTGAAATTCATTGTAATACCTTCAAGGTATCTCCTAGGTATGAAGCTCCTTGCAATACCTTCAAGGTATCTCCTAGTAGGACCTTATAATGACTTCAAGATATCTCTTAGGAGATTCCTTAAAGGTACTTATAATAACTTTAATTCATATCTTAAGATATAAATTAATGGTATACATATGATATGCCTTGAAGGTATTAAAACAATCTTCAAGATGTCTCCTAGGTCCTTGTAATACCTTCAAGTTATCTCCTAAAAGACACCTTGAAGGTTCCTTAAAATAGCTTCAAGGTATTTTATAATTAAATGCTATGATATATTTTTAAGTTATTGAGGGAACCTTCAAGATGTCTCATAAGACGTAGCTTAAAATTATTACAAGGAATTAGTTTCAAGGTATCTCCTAGAAGATATTACATGGACCTTTAAGGTATCTCCTAGGTATTACAAGGACCTTCAAGAACTAAGATTGAAGGTATTATAATTATATTAAAGGTATCTCCTTGAAGGTAATTATAATACCTTCAAGGTATTTCTTTGAAGGTCCCTGAAATACCTTGAAAGTATCTCTTATATATGAAGGTCCTTGTAATACCTTCAAGGTATCTTTTATGTATGAAAGTCCTTGTGAGATCATAGAAAGTATTACAAGGAAATCCAAGGTATCTCTTTGAAGGTCCTTTTTATACCTTTAATTTATCTCCTTAAAGGTATTTATAATAAATTCAAATTATCTCCTTTTGTAATACATTCAAGATATTTAATAGATATGAATGTTTGTATAATAACTTCAAGGTATCTCCTAAGAGATAACTTAAATTTATTACAATGAACATAATAATGAGGAGATACCTTGAAGGTATTATAAATAAATTCATACATAATATATAATTTAATAGTAAGTACTTATAATACCATCAATGTATCTATTTGTAGATGCCTTGAAGGTCCTTATAATCCCTTCAAGGTATATCCTAAGAGATACTTTTAAGGTATACCTAAGAGATGCCTTGAAATTAATACAATTACCGTCAAGGTATCTCTTGTGTCCTTGTAATACCTTCCATTTATTTTATAGGAGACACCTTACAAGTTTCTTGCAATGTTTTTAATGTATATAGACAACTAGGAGATACCTTGAAGGTATACAAAGGAGCCATCAAGCTGTCTTGTAGGAGATACCTTGAAAGTAATACAAGGAACTAGTTTCAAGATATCTCTTAGAAGATGCCTTGAAATTATTTCAAGTACCTTTAAGGTATCTCCTATGAGCTACCTTGAAGGTATTTCATGGACATTTAAGGTACTTGGACTAAAATATACCTATAATTCCTTCAATGTATCTCTTTCAAGGTCCTTATAATACCTATAAAATATCTCTTATGTACAAAGGTCCATGAAATAACCTCAATCCATCTCCTACATATGAAATTAAATGTAATGCCTTAAAGGTATATAATATAAGGTATTACAAATAACTTCAAGGTATCTCCTTTAAGGTCATTTTATACCTTCAAGTTCTCTCTTCAAAGGTCATTGTAATACCTTAAAAGTATTTTTTATGTATGAAGGTTTTAGTAATACCTTCAAGGTATCTCCTAGATATGAAGATTTTTGCACTACATACAAGGTATCTCTTAGGATATTTATTTAATGTATTAGAATGAAGTTCATAAAAAATATATACCTTAAAGGTATTATAATGAAAATCATGGTACTTCAAGGTATATCCTAAGTATGAAGGAAATACCTTGAATTACAATGAATGTCCTTGTAATACTTTAAACGTATTTCCTAGGTGTGAAGGATATACCTTATATGAGATACCTTGATTGTAATATAAATACATTAATACCTAAGAGATACCTTGATGGTATTACAAGGACATTCAAATTATCTCTTTCACACCTAGGACTTACCTTGAAGTACAAAAAATGTAATACATTTGCCTTCATGATGGTAATGGATTTGAGTGCTAAAGTGTGTCTTGTGTGACACCTTGATAGGTTTATCCAAATAAAACCTCTCAATGTATGATATACTATATACTTCAACCCTAAAATAAATTATCATATATAGTAAAAACAAAATTCATTCAAGGTATCTCATATGATATACCTCTTGTATCTAAATTATATGATTTCAAAATGCACCTATCACATCAAAAGATACCTCTCAAGGTATCTCTCAAAATTCACCTCTCAAAGTCTAACTATTCCACCCAATATAAATCCCTATCACCTTGGTTTCACTCTCTCTATTAAAACTTAGGGTATTATCCATTCAATTTGCACCTTTAATGGATATGTTGTGAAAGTTATTACAATAGAGACTTAGGTAGATGTAATTGGGTTATATAAAAATTATGAGTAAATACATCAATGAGATTGGATTATACATTATGAGTAAATAATGTTCCATGACCTAGTAGGTTGTATTATGTAAACAATTTATTAAATATTTTTATCTCCTCAAGAAGCCTTAAGTTGCAATAATTTGTTTATTGTCACAAAAATTTGGACTTCCCTTTTATAAATTACAAATAATAAAAATCTCTATTACAAGTATGATGGAGGGCCACATGAAATCATTAGTTATTATAAACATAAAAATAGTCTACTCATGAAATTATATGGCCATGATATATTCTATTAAATGCATCAACTTTCTTTGTGTTTATTTTAATAATCATATATCATTTAGTTTTTCTTCACCCACTGAGTTGATTCTACTGCTTAGTGATTGCTACATTAATTTATTTTATTGGTGATGATTTTGTCTTACATTCTTAATTTGGTACATCAAAATAAATGGATAATATAACCAATAAATATTAATAGTCCTCTTGAGTTTTCCAAATGTCCCCATTCCATAAACTAGAGTATAGTCCATGGCTTGTTTGTTTGGATATGTAATGCTTGATACCTTGTGGTTGTTAAAAATTATAATTGACATGCTATTATCATATTAGAAATATATTCCTTTGAATTATGCAGAAATTGAATGTGTATGGCCTCTATTAAACTAAACTATAAGGATTGTGTAATTATAAATAAATTAAATTTAAATTAAAAAAAAATTGACACCCAAACTATAAAAAAGAATTAATTAATACATTCTAACATGATGGGTGGGATATTTTAAAAAACATATAATTTTTAACCATTAATATGAATCTATTACCATTTGGAAATATTAATGGCATTAAAATGAAAAGGGGTAAAAAAGCAAAAAATATTTAAAAATTAGGATGTATTGTTGTAATTATGAAGAAGGGTACAGTTTGGATTTGGTTCTCTCTTTAATTTTTTTGAGAGGGTCTCTAATGGATTATTATTTTTGTGTTATTTTTTTGAGTCTCTGATGGAATGTTTTGTGATTTTTTTAGTGTAGGCCATGTTTACTTACACCAAAATTTCATGGCATTGTGAACTTGAGTCTAGAAATTTGATATTAACAAGGAAATGCTTCAAGGCCATTTATGAAATATAATTAACTCTTATTATCTTTAAATAAAAATTTATTTATAAATATGTAGGGAATTTTTTTTTTTGAATTCTCTAAACCTTGGTCTTATAATATTAAAACAAATATGTTTCATGGTGATAATGAGTTATAACATTCCCTATATTAATTAGGGGGTAGGGGTAGCTGATGTAGACTGAGGTAACAAGTCAAATGAATATTTCTATTTTTTATATATTTATCCTTAGGAAAATTTCATGATGTTAGAAGTAAAGCTTTGATGACTAGGATTAATAAGCTAAACCTATGCAATATGTGTTGCGCACTTGAAATCATTATCACAAACTAGTAAAAATTATAATAAATATATATAACATCTATAACATTTTAGTATATCACTTTGAACTATAGTATCATTAGAAGGGAAATATTGAATAAATAACCATCATCAAATTTTATTGTGACTGACATGGTCAATAATCAAAATTAGTTACTACTTCCACACTTAACAAATTACTACTATTACAAGGACTAAGAGATACCTTTAAGGTTTTTGTAATACCTTCAAGGTATCTCTTAGGTTTTTGTAATACCTTTAATTTATCTCTTAGGATATATCTTGAAGGTTATTTATAATATCTTCAAGGTATCTCATAGGAAATACATTTAAGGTATTCTAAGTAAGTTCGAGGTATATACTAGGAGATACCATCAAGTTATATCATAGGAGACACCTATAAGATATCAAAAAGAATCTAGGAGATAATTTAAATATATTATAATTATGTAGGAGATACCTTGAAGGTGATTGTAATATATTTAAGGTAGCTCTTTGAAGGTCATAATAATACCTCCAATGTATCTCCTAAGAGATAACTTTAAATACACATAGGTCCTTGTATTAATTTCAAGGTATCTCATAGGAGGTAACTTAAAGGTGTTATAATTTAATGTATTATAAATAGGTCATTTTAATAACTTTAAGGTATCTCATAGAAGATACCTTGAAGGTATTAGAAGGACCTTTCTATAATACCTTGAATTTTAACACCTACAAGGCACCTCCTATGAGATACCTTGAGGATCTTTGGAGATAAATAGAAGGTACTTGCAACACCTTCAAGGTATCTTATATGATATATATTTAATATACTTGTAATACCTTTAGGGTATATCCTAAGAGATACATTAAAATTCCTAGTAATACCTTCAAGGTATCTTCTTAGAGATAACTTAGAATGCTTTTAAAAAAGATTGTTGATGATATTTGATTTGAGGACCAGTGTATCTCTTGTGTGATACCTTGAGAGGTGCCTCTTGGATGATACTTTAAGGTAATAAATTCCCCTTCTTGATGGTAAAGTATTTGATTTTATTAGCTGATGGTAATGGATTTTAAGGCCTAGGTGTCTCTTATGTGATACCTTGAGAGGTTTCTCTAATAAACACATGTCAAGGTATCACTCAAGAGCCAACTCTCAAGGTATAATACAAGAGATAATTTGGCACTCAAATATATTACCACTAATAATAAAAAAATAATTCATTCTAAATATCTCCTATGAAATACCTCTTGTATCTAAATTATATGTTTTCAAAATTCACTTATACATCAAAGTATACCTCTACAAGTATCTATCAAAAGGTACATATTCCACCCAAGATATATCTCTCAATGTATCTATGAAAATATACCTCAAAATATCTCTTGAAAGTTACCTTGGCCTCATATCAATCACTATCAACAATAAAATAACAATTTATTAATGTGTCTCCTAACTAAATTTATATGACTTTAAATCTAACATCTTGTATGCCATTTTTATTTAAAAAAGAAACCAATTAAAGTATTATCCAAGAGAAATGTCTTAAGGTATCCTTAAACATAAAACTTAGACCTCAAATCCAACACCATCAATGAATAAATAGCAATACTATTAATTTATCTCTATTTAAAAACCTCTCAAGGTCTCACTCAAGAGATACCTTTCAAGATATCTCTTATGAAATATAACATCTCTAATTTACATTTATAAAAGCCAACCATATATAAACTCCTTAGAATGTGCATAAATCGTAAGGTATTTACTAAGGTATTTTCATAACTACCTCATAAGGATACTATTTTGAGTGATCATTTGTGAAAGTGTGTATTTTTTATAGGTAACCTAAATTGGTAATCATATTTAAGCTTGGAATAGTTATCAAGAGGTGAAATGAGGATTGAATTAGGTAGTATATGATAGTAGAAGATTTAAATTTTTAGATTGATAACTTCATCAGAAGAAATCTATTTCAATTATCTTTAATTGGAAAAGTATATTTTTTGACATGGAATTTAAAATTTCCATTATATTTAATTTTAATGGTATCCAAAATAAATAAAAATAAGCATATATATATATATATATATATATATATATATATATATATATATATATATATGTATATATATATATATGTATATATATATATATATATATGTATATATATATATATATATGTGTGTATATATATATATGAAAGTATGTATTTTTTATAGAGAACCTAAATTTGGAATCATATTTAAATTTTGAGGATTTATCTCCTAGGTGAAATGAGGATATATGTAAGAAGTATATGACAATCAATGTTATTATCTTTTGGATTGACACATACACATGCACATCACATCATATATAACCTATGTGATATATCCAAAAGTGATTTTTAAGTAGTGTTGTTAAAATAAATGTTTTATACATTACCTTTTTTTAAAATTTACATTTTGATGAATCTCATGCTTATGTTATGGTATAAATAAAGCTTCATCTCTTACATATGGGTATACATTGAACTAATTTTATAATTAACCTGATTAATAATCTCACATCTTTTACAAATGTCTAGTCCAAAAAATCATACATAAATGGATTTCAAATGTGGAGACTATGTTTTTCTCATAAATAATGGAAAGGTCATTGGTGAGGGAAGAATGTAGGTGTAGATGATAAATTTTTGAAATCCACAAATCTCACTTTGACATGCCATAATGCAAAAATACCTTTTGGATGTGTAAGTGTTAATTTGACAAAATATTTTGATCCGACTCTACCACTTCCAATTCCAAGAGCTTTTGTAGACACTTTGGGGGATGTGGTTGATAGTTTATTATATGGAGCATAAGAGTGATGTAACATGTCATAGATAATTTTTATATACAAGATTGCATGGAATAAGGAAAAAATAATTTAAATTCAATTATGTATATAAAACCAAAGCAACAAGAAACCCATTGATTGGATTCACATGTTTCTTATATCGATGATCTAGCCACATTACGTAACCTGAGAAATGAATTTAGTGGGAAAAGGGTACATTTTTTACACTAATGTATAACTCTTGCAAATGAAAAGAGAATTGCATATGGCTATACTAAATTTACACATCTAGGAAAGATTTTTAGTTGCATTCCAGTTCTAATGGAGGAAAATGAATTGGTTGTTTACGTAAGGTAAATTCTACAACATTATGAGACTTGTAGTGTAGAAGTAACTGTATCATCTATCATTAGATGGACTTACAATAAGATAGTGGACATTGAAGGTAGATCAATAAATTTACCATACATGACACCAAAAGAGAAATAAATTAGAAATGTTTGGGAAGTATTGGATACTAAAGTTATTCTTTGAATAAAATTCTTAGAGTAAATGCATCCAAAAAAAATTAATTTGTGCATACAACTATTCTGGCAAAAAATGAATGGAGCTAAACACTTCACTCAACCAAGTAGAATTTGATGCAAGTATAGATAGTGAGTTTTGAAAGGTGTATGCTAAGAAATATGTGCCGATATATGTCTTTATCTAGGATTTTCATTAGATATTCTAAAATCAAGAAGGATAATTTTTTTTGAACTACCATAATGGATAGGAGGCAACATGTCTTAGATGCGCTTTTTACTGGTTTGTTTAAGCAAAATAAGAAAACTACCATTGATTTTAAAGGTACCAGGATCTGATTGTAATCTTGGCTAAAAATATATGGACCGAAGAGAATTATCTTTTTTGGCATTCAAAATTATCAAAAAAATGATGAACAATTTGTATTCCATGTAGGGAAGTTTCAACAAAAGCCACAAAATAAGTCAATGGCACATAAAGATATTTTTGACCAATTAGTTGATGATTTTTCATATGTTCCTCCAAAATTTACATGCCAGGTAGATATAAATAGTGTATGAGGAAGTGTTCAACATCTTTCACTCAATAATATATTAGGTGCCATATCAATGTACAACTAGTAGATATGGAATATGTAACCAATATCCCAGCCAAAATTCAATAAAATGTGGAGAATTAATTTTCATAATGATACCATTGCCAAGTTTTATGACTTTGATAGGTGAAAAATATGTATCTTGTTGTCTCAATAAAAATGCTTTGGGTCCATATCTAGAGATCAGGTAAAGCACATCAATCAAGAATTTGTGATGCACTCAAATCAAATACTTTCTTCAAGATAAATGCATTACACACATTAATATGAATGCTTGAGAAGTACCCTAATTAATATCTCAATGTCATTTGTGTCAAGGATAATGATAAAAAGAAGAGTAGTTACTGATGGAATAATAGAGTTGTCAATGACATGGATTATTACACATGGTCATCATGTAGGTGGATATGGACATTGTTTTTATCATATGTTCTTGGAGGGTGTAACTTTAATATCACCTCATTGAATATGTGCTTGAAGGATATGTAAACAATAATTTTAGATACTTATGGATCTTTACTATATAAACTTAGATCTTTAAAATATCCATTGTATGATGAACTTTTGTCTAATAACTACTGCCCTAAATGTAAGAAATACATATATGAAGCACACTCAATTGGTTCCCTCAATAAATTTCCTTCTAGGTTATACCTTCAGTTACACAACTATTATAGGGACAATAAGAAGAGGTACTTACTTCAAATTTTTTATTTGAAAATTATGTTTAAAAAAAATACATATATAATGTTTCATTATTACATCTTCCATTCCTATAATAATTAATTTATAGATTATGATTGTTTTTTAAAAATTAGTAAAACCGCTCCACTTTTACTTCTTATGTGTCTCTCAAGTGATACATTTATATTACCCCTTCTAAATTATTTAATAAACTATAATTATACTAAATCTGGTTTACTATTATAGAAAAGTTTTTTTCAAGCCATACATATGTAGTATGCCTTGAATATCATAAAAAAGCATGTATTCATAACACATCAACTTCATTTGTTTTTTCTAGCTATCCCTTAGGAAAAAATAATAATTTATTCCTTGTATATTATCAAAAATGGTTTAGTAGTACCATAATCATTTTCATTAAAAGTAGTGTATCATTTGAGAAATAAGTATAAATAAAAAATAAAGGTGTTATTTTAAGAACATATTTTATTTTTTAATATACATGGGATAATACCAAGGTATCACTTGGGAGATACCAATGGTTACAAAGTATATAGTTTCATTGTCACTATAATTTATTGTGATAATTAACAAAGGATTAATAAAAAATTATTTGGATTTGTATACTTAACAAGTACAATAAAAATTACTGCATGTGGCATGTTATAACACCCTTTACACAATACTTAGCTACCCTTTCAGGTTTTAAAATAAGCAGCATACCAGCCTACTACCCTTTTGGGTTTTCAATAGACTAGCTTAACTAGGAGGACACACTTTACAGGTTTTCAACCAACTTGGCCCCATTTTTAATGATTATGGATATATTACAAAAATATAAATTTTTATTAAACTAGAAAACTTGAACTCTGTATTTAAATACTTAGAGGTGGTACCAAAATTTGGTCAGGTGGCTGTGTAGGTTTTGACTGCTCAAACTACACCTTTGTATTTATCTTTCTTTTTTACAAAATTTCTTAGAGATCCTAAGATGGAATGAACTTAGGTTCTTTTATGATTTTTGAAATAGCTAGTTCAACCTATGAGAGATCATGCTTAAGCATTTTCTAATCATCAAGTAGTTTTTGCACCATGGTAAGCAAAATACATAGTGGAATGTAAAATACCATCATATTTTTCACATCTTATTCTTATACGATGGTAAGGAAGTCTCTGACATTTGATATCTTAAGTTGGATGTCTAACATACTATCATCCAACCTAAAAAGGCATTTTATGTCTAACATAAGTTGGTTTCTAATATGATATCTTAAGTTGGATGTATAACATAATATCTCTCCTTAACTACAAAGACATTTTTCTTGATGTCAAGGTTGGATTTATCCATATAGGACATGCCCATGAGGACATTGATGACACATTGGGAAACCTATCTAAATGTATAAAGAGAAAATATGTATGGAATGTGGTAGAGATGATGGATAGTTAACGGATATATTAAAATACATGAAACTTCACACCATATTCGATTGAATCGGTAGTAAATTTAAAAGACTATGTTAATAGTTACCATTTTAAGGGAATAAATGAAATAGTAGTCTTTAAAAAAGGTCAATATTTTCTTCTAAGCATGGAGTGAAGTCAGGCCATTATGCATTACAAAAATTCTATAAGAGATAAAATTCATCCCCACCCTACACCCCCCCTCCCCCAATTACATTATGGGGAAGAAAATAAAATGGTGAGGCAAATGTTCCAGAAAGTAATCCGATGAAAATATTTTTCAAAGACTTAAAAAATGGAGAAAAGTTGTAAGATTCTATTGTTGCCAAGGTCTCAAATAGAACTAGAAAAAAAGAGTGAAAATTAAATTAAATATAACATGACTAAGTATGTATAAAAATTCAATGAATTTAGTTTGAATGGAAATATTAAGTGGAAGGATCTAGAATATTACTTCCAAAATATTCGTGACACAATGGAAGAAGACATTTTCCATTATGAAGTTGAATGTACATGATATTTTTGGCTTACATCTAACACAAGTAATTGGAGACATCATACACTTGTTTAAACTATTTTTTCGTAAGGGATTGTAACAGACTATTTGAATGCATCACCACATTAGGCACTTTCAAAAATAGTGATAAAGGATTGTTAGCTATTATTTTCTTTCTTGACATTGACAAATTTTAAATGGTGTTTCTTTAATTTTGGAATGAGGAATATGAATGTTTTTTTTTTTAATTTAGTGCATTTTTTAGAATGGAAAATGTTTTATTGGAATCACTTATGAGATGCCTTATTGTTTTTTTTTTTTTTGAGAGTTTTTATAGTGGCACTTCACATTTTGGGTCTTGGAAAATATAATTAAACATTTGTTTTTTATATTTTCTACTATGGCAATTCAGTATTCAATAACTGTGCATCTACAAAAGGTCTTCAACATTTGACTGTTGAGACATGCACTTCACATTTTGAGTATTTTAAAATGGTCTTCAATTTTTGTGTATTCCAAATAGTAAGTTTACATTTCATGAATCATAAAAAGGTCTTCGGATTTTCAATTTTATGAATTACACTTTGAATTTTACATCCTTCAAAATGGTTTTTAAAAAATGGTCTTCAAAATTTACACATCATAATTTATAATTAGGAATTTATGCATTATAAAATACACTTTGACATTTTCATGTTTATAAAATGGTATTTAGGGTTTACTCCTCAAAATGTCCCACTTTGGTGTTTGTGTCCTAGGTTTTTTCCACTTCAATGTTAAGGTTTTTTGGAAGGTCTTTGGATTTTTTTCATTAACATTATGTGCATTTGAAACAAAAATTGGGAATTTAGAATTTATACATCAAGAATTATTTTTTGACATTTATGTATCAACAAATGGTCTTCAAAATTTTAGTTTTTCAAATTACACTTCATAGTTTAACTCTTAAAAAATCGTCTTCATCAACTCAGCACTCACAATCTTGTCTACCATAAACTCAAAGTGTGAATTAAAGATCACTTGAGATCATTACACATGGCACAATATTGAAAACTCTACTATACAGAAGGATGAATAGTCAAAACAAACATCTCGAAGAACATGAGCATAAGATATTTTGACACACATCATAATATCAATAACTTGTTTGTGGGGGAGACTATATAAGCATTTGTGAGGTGACCAGTAACCATACCACCCATTATCATTCCACTTATCATAATATTGAGGACTCTCTCATGAAGACCAAATTCAACATGGGTAAACTAGTTTCCAAGTGATTGACATGTGGATTGTGTACAATATATAGGGATGTCACTTGAAGATTAAACAAAAAGTTCATAATCCAATCAAATATTAACAAGTGGCATCCCAATCATCTTAGGTGACCTAATCACATATCACCTGAGCACATAATTGATGTATAGATTATTTTCCTTATGAAATAAACTACCTATGCTTATTATATGTAAATGCATAGTTTGTGAACCTCTTTGAATGGTCATATAAATTTGATTTTAGATAGAAAGACCAAGAACCTTATAATGGCATGATCTAATTAATTTTCACACTTAGATAAATGTGATTTATTGTTAATAATTTCAACTAATTCTTTAAAAGTCTAATTAAGTCTTGATAAATCCCAATTTTATTTCTCATAGTTTTCAAAAAATGGCCTTCTAATTATTTGTGATATATTTAAATAATTTAAACTTATTAAAACTACATTAGATGTATGTGATTTATTTGTAATATGTCCAACTAAATCTTGATATAGTCCAATTTATTTATGATAGTAAACTATAATTCTAGTAATAAACATTATCATCAATTTCATATAAATCACTTCTAAATTATTTCAAAAATTGTTATAAATTAATTTCAAAATAATCAATTATAATTTAGAATTACTTTGCTCTAGTTATTAGTGCAATTTGATTTATGGTTGGATATTTACTTAAATTATTGAATTAGTATATTGAAACTTCCTCATTCAGAATATTTTCCCAATGAACAACAAACAAATTATTATCATTGAGATATTTTATTATGTAGATGAACTAGATTGCTTAATATGTTTTCATCCATAATTTGGCCAATCAAATGGTGCCACGTGTCCCAGTTATGGAAGCTACTTCAAAGGATCAATGATCGGTATGAAGGCCTAGAAGGGTGCCATGGGTTTGAAATAGTCCAATCTATTCAAAATGATCTGCTCCAAAATTGTTTGAAATAATTTAATTTATTTGAAATATAGAAAAGTTACATATTTATGGAGAAAATATTATCCACTCCACTTTAATGGGTATAATTTCAAATTATTTATTATCTATGACCCAATTTAATTAAAATGATCTATGCTCAAATGGTTTAAAGCAGTCTAATTTATTTCAAAAAAAACAAAATTTATTTTTGGAGAAAATCTTCTTATGAATTATTGACCTTTTTATAGGTATAGGTGTAAATTATTAAAAACATCCCTATTTACTCAAAATTATATATGCCCAAATGCTTTGAAATAGTCCAATTTATTTCGAATACAACAAATTTATTTTTGGACAAAATTCTCTTCACTCCAATTTAGTGGGTATATGTCCATTTTATTTAAAATAGACCAATTTATTCAAAATGATCTATTTTCAAAGGGTTTTAAACACTAATTTATTTAGAATATATGAAATTTATTTTTTGGAGAAAATTTTTTCCACTCCACTTTACAGGTTATAAGTCCACATTATTCAAAATAGTCCATTTCATTCCTAATGATCTATGGCCCAAATGGTTTGAAAGAGTCCATTTTATTTGGAACATAAGAAAAAAATTTGGAGAAAAATTTCTCCACTCCACTTTAGTGGCTTTGAGTCCAAATTATACAAAATATTCCTTCCTTCATTAGAAAAAAAACAAACCACATGACTCCCATTTATATATACATGTTGTATGACTACTTCTTGAAAGGACTAAATAATCAATGGGGATTATATAATAATATGGATTATGATCTAACTAAACAAACTCTTCTAGGATAAATAATTAATTATATTAAATGAGTCACCTTCACTCACCATTATTATGACCCCCAATTATTTTGATATCCTTAGTCCCATTGAATCTACAAGTATTTTAGTCTAGTGATTAGTCCAATTGCACATATGTCCTGCATATGCCACAACCAAATTATTCTTATTATTTCTTATAATTCTCCCTCCTCATAAAGCCCCCAAGTTCCCCTTAGATTCCCCATAAATATTGAGTTTAACCTAGACAAAAGGTGGAACCATCCACTTTAATGATTTCCTAGCTTCATATCTTGGGTCACTTATACTTCTATTTTGATTTTTAATCTACCAATTAATATAAATCCTAGTCTTTTCATTCATGATTTTGGGTTTTCTAGTAGGAAAATTTTTGAGGTTTTCCATGAATATTTCAAAAATAATATTTACAAACACCAAAATAGGAATCTTATCACCATTAAAAATTATATTATTTCTATTCTTCCATACACCCCATAGGATATGAGGTAGTGATAAATGCCAAATATTTCTTAAATTCTTATTTTGAAATGGATGATACTAGGCCAACCATATATCTAACACTATAATTGGATGGACTTGATTGATCTAAATTTTGTCCAAGAACACACTCCATATCACATTAGTATAATATCATCTAATCATCAAATGATCAACCATTGCATTCAAATTCTCACATAATGGGCATCTATTTACAATAACCACACCCCTTATTCTAAGGTTATCTATTATCAAAATCATATTCTAGATTGAGATTGTAACCTATTATTTTTAGTGACATTTTAAAATATAATTTATTACATAATAAATGTAAAATACCAATTTTATATTATATCAATTGAAAAGGTTTAACATCGAGTAAGATTTCAAAAATTTGACAACTTTGTTTTTACTTAACCTTCGTTAGTCATGATTACCATATAGAATGATGAGTAAGATTTGGAATGAGTTTTTTCATAACATAAACTACCACTCATTGTAGGGCCTCAAAAATCATAACATGGTTCTCAGTTTGTTGAAAATTTCCTTCAAATATGGAGCTTTTCTAGGGTGTACACTTGGAAAACAACACATGGGTCTTTTTTTTAAGGTAAATTTTGGAGTGAAAGTGATAGATTATAGTTAATTCATAGTGATATTATGTCATTCCTTCATTTTAATTTTATAAACATAAATATATGTTTTAATTCACTGATGGTTTATCTCACAAAACATGGATCTATGATTTATAAAACAAAATTAATTTTTTTGAGTACTTCAAAATTTTCAAAACCATTGATGAAAACTTGTCAATGAGAAAAATTTAAAATTTAAAAATATATAATGGAGTATATTTTTTTAATAATTATATGATCATAATTTTTTAATAGGTAGGTATTCAACATAAACATATTGTGCCTTATAGACCATAGTATAAAGTTGTAGGTAAATGTAAAAAACACACACATATGGAAATGACCAATTTCATGGTGAATTTCAAATAATTTCCTCTTTTGTTTTTGGAAGAATCAATCCATGCTAAATAATACATTTAAAATTTCACTTCCCATTTAGGAGTACTAGTTGTGACTCTTTAAGAAAAATGTTTCATTGTCAAGCCCAATTTATCTAAAAATTTTGATTTTTAGATGTAATGTGTGGGTTAAAATCCAAACTAATATGTGCAAATGGAAAGGAATGATCATCCTTTAATATTTTATACTATTTTGAATATGTGAGGGTATATTTTCTTGTTATTCTAGGCAAAACTAAATTTATTTATCAGTGGGAAGTGTTATTTATTGAACAATACTAGGATTAAAAGCTAACATATTTTACTCTTTCCAATTTGTTTATTGTAATATTAAAATAATAATTTAATGTATTTTATGAATAACATGATATTTTAGATGACTTCCACTAGGATAATAACTATAATTTATATTATGATCCACATGGGAGATAAATTTATTATCTACCCTTATGCCTCAAGTCCTTAAGAATGTACTTAAAAAAGTAACACAACATGAACTCAAATATATACACAGTTTTTAACCAAGTTCTTTTATTAGTATAGGATAAAAAAATATCAACTTAAGAATAAAAAATAAATAAATAATTTTATGTTACATGCATAGAACAATAGGAATTGAGTTAGGATCTAGAAACTTTGTGAGGTTTGTAAGCATCCTAAATGGAAGGTAGATATATTGAAGAAATTATTTCTTTGAAAAACAATATAACTTGGAATCTTTTTCAAATTATAAAATAAATAGGAATATTTAGGTGGATATGGATATATTGGACTATAATTATGTATAATTTTGGTCCATTTAAGGGTTAAAAACTAGCATTATATTAAAAAAATCATATGTAGAAGTTGTTGATTGACACACAATATTTTCACCAATTTCCAAGTTGAGTTAAATTAAACTAATACTTTAGTTTATTACAACATATGGATGGGAAGTATATGATATGTATATTAAAATTTAGTTGTTACATGGAAAATTTCAATAATAAATCTACATGTCCAAACATCGTAGGTCTGTCAATAGTGAGAACTCTAGCTATATATGTAGATTGAAAATTTCCTTATACAACTTGATAAACAATCCTGAATATTAGTATGAAAATATTGGCATGTTTTTAATAAACTTTGATTTTACATGGATTCCATTTAAACCCAT
>JARHVA010004866.1:367500-437500 GCA_037957365.1 Torreya grandis | reverse complement strand
GACATACTATGGGGGAACTATATTTTACTCATCACTTATATGTGGGTATTCCTATCTAGAATAATATTTAGTGTGTTCTTATTAGGATTATAACTCATGTAACACCAAATATTTATTATCTATCTTATATTGTTACCATTGATAAAAGCTAAGAACTTTTACAACATATTTTTGATATTAAAGATAAGGTTTCTCAAATATAAAAGAGGTTCCAATAAAATAGGCCATACCAGGAAATCTCAATCATTATTACAAAACCCATTGATTCACCAGTGTACACCTATTGAGTAATTATATAATTCATTACATCTAATATTTCACCATTTGATGGTAAAGGTGATATAAATAATGTATAGCCTTCCATGTAACATGTTTAGATTATGTATCAAAGTATAAATTACTCACAAATAATTTTCTTATCAATCATAAGGATTATTTCTTAATATGGATTTATGAATTGCTTCTCCAATCATTACATGATGTCAATCCTTTAACTTAAAATTTCTTATCTCAGTTTATATTAGAATGAGAAAGAAGGTATCCAACACCCAAATTACATTACTTAAACAAGTAAATAATAAACCCATAAGTGTCTATATTATACATTACAATACAATCATTTAAAAATTAACATGTCTAATGGATGACAAAAAATTGAAATAAATTTTACAATGAAACCTTTTTTTGGCCATCCATGACAATATTTTATTAAAAAAATCAATTTTTTTGATGATGTGTCATATTGTCAAATAATGTGAGTTCAAGCTTCTTTTCATGAATAAATTAAATTATGGGAAAAATAATGCAATTTATTATAATTATAATATTAAAAGATAAAAACCAATAAAATATAAAAATAACTATACTAAGAATGGGCGTCTGGCTGAGGGTTTGAATCCTATGCACACCCGGCCATTGTAGCCACAACAAAGGGCAAACGCAGGGACTTCCAAGTGTGGATGGTGTAGTGAGGTGTGGGTGGTGATGGAGTGCAGCTGTCGTGCTCTATTATTGCAGGGTTTTTTATAGGAGGGTTGGGGGTTTGTGTCTGTGTGGCCCCCTCATTCTCTTCTTTGTATGTGTATGCGCGACACTGTAAAGTTTATTTCTTTTTGCACGGATCTATTTTTTACCTCAGTTTCCCATTTTGTGGCCGCCATGCTGACCAATACCCTGTCCTAAGCGGATTGGTGATCTCTTTGGTGATATTTTGTATACCATGGCAATGAGTCTTCTGTGTAGAGGGGGTGATCTTGCAGATGTATGGGTGGTTGGAAAGGGTGGTGGTGGCGACAAATCTGGGGGTTTGTTGGTGGCACTGTCTATTTTGGGCAGTGCATTTTTTGTGTGAAACATGAGTGGAAATGAAAATCCTTTTTTGTGTGATGGGGGAAACTTTGTTTCCCTATTTGGAATGTCAAAACCAACGCGTGGAGAGGAGGCCGCTAAGATATTTGACCAACATGCATGGTGAGGGTTCAGCTATAGGGAATGCCTGGTAAGGATCCCTATGGTAGCAGTTATGGTATTGTTAGTGGATCAGGTGGAGCTCTATTTTTGTTGTTACCCCAGGGTCAAGTTTAAAGATAAGTTTTGTAGGGGTGGTTACCAGATCTGGTTATTTGCCATCACCTTCTGTCTGTGGGGTCGTGGCTCATGTAGAAGTGTTTCTAGATGTCTTTGACAAAATTTTGATTGCCAAGGTGGTGATTCCTCTGTGTTCAATAGAGGGGGAGAATGGGTAGATGATCGGGTGGGTGGATTGGGCGATGGTGGTGATGGTTCTGGGGGTTGTTTCATTAAATGTTTGGTTGGGGTAGGGGATAGAGGGTGGACATTCATGCAGCTCCCTTAAACTCTTCCTCATGTTTACGTGGCCTTGTAATGTGTAGATCTATTATTGTGTGGATTTTTTAAGGTTACAAGTCCCTGTAAAACTTGGATTCTTGTTTCAGGTCGTTGAGCCCATTTTTCTTGTTTAGGTATCATGTCCTTGTAAAACCTGGGGAGTTTTTACTAGTTTATTTTATTGGTTTTAGGTCCATGTAAAACCTGGTTTAGTTATTATTTTTTAGTGGGTTTGCCTATCTAGGTGGTTTGTATTGCTTAATCTTTTTTGATCTGTAAAGGGTTTTGGGGCCCCTTCAAAACCTGCTTTTACCTTAATCTAAAGCTATACTAAGAATGAGGATAAAGTAATATTTAATTTGATTTCATAATGAATTAACATGTTTTTATTTTATGTCCTTCCATGGAGGCCATTTACATGACCATATCAACTTACTCATAATGTGTTGAAAAAATTAATTGATTAAAACCTCATATCACTTCCTCCACTTATGGAGTATAACATGACAATACCACAAGATAAAATTTTATATTTGACTCATATTTTGATTGTTATAAATGCACATGACATTTAGATAATATATATATTTTTTTGATGAAATGAAATTCAAGGCATAATTAATAATAATACTATTGAGGTTAATACCAATAAAACACCTACTAATGATTCAGTTGTAAAGTGTAACACAAATTTTAATTCATTTACTAATCCATTTCCAATGTATAAGGGATAAGAAACAAAGGTTAGTCTGAAGGTACATATGAGTCATAATACATACCCTTATCTCTCTTTCTATGCTTGCATAATTAAGGGACCTAATCATATTAAATATTTAATTAGTAAGTACAATTACCTACAGTTACATTTAAAGACCATAAAATTATTGATGGTGATTCTTCTAATATGCCTTTATTCATGTGTTATTTCATTTACTCATATCCCATATAGAGTGTTATGGTGGAATATAAGGTAAGTGAAAACATATGCACTATACCATTGATTAATAGTATTAGGTACATAGATGGATATTTTATTTCTATGATAGGAAAAATAAGCTCAAATTCTATGACAAATCACAAATCCCTCTTCGGGATTTTTTTATCAGTTATAGTATTATCTATAACTATTTATACTTGGTTATTAGTTTTACTAAACTCTATTACATCTAGCATGCTATTAATAATACCATGGATAAATAAGGTATGTGTAATCCCATCATCATTACATTAATATTTTATTTATATCCATAATTAAAGATTTGTTATGATTTTAGGTGTTTCATATGAATACATTATGTAGTTTGCGATATTTCCTATTGTGATTCTATAGGGGCCTATTATATAACATCCATAGCTTTTGCCTCAAAAAAAAATAAGGATTTCATTGTAATGAAATGTCTATGATTTTCCTAAACAACCAATTATTCTATGTATTCTCCATAAATGACCTATGTGAGATAAACATACATTATCTACTTCATCGCAACATACATTTTTTTATACCAACATTTTTAGTGTGTTAAAAAAATAGGGCCAAAAATATCTCTTGAATACAAAAAACTCCACATTGTAACAACCCATTATTTTAATAGTACCGTGATATGCAAAAATTCAATAAAAATTAACTTACAAAAAGTAACTCATGCAAGAATAATGAAATCCATAACTATGTTATGATAAACACAAGTAATTAGCTAAGGTTAAAAATTCCTAAAGTATATTACTAGGAAGTTAATTATCTAATTAATATGTAGATTAGGATTTATCACTGTACTTAACATACAATCATATACTCCAATATATATACTCATTTTATGTTCTTCCTAATAGGACCATTTACCAAATTTTAACCTTACATGAATGCCTAAACTTGACATAAAACAATATTCACCTTGTCCATTTAATGTAATTAACCTCTAAATCAAGACTACTAGACAAACAATGAGTAGTATCACATTGAGATAATGTAAAAATATTTTAATTAAAAATAGAATAATCATCATACTAAGATTACTAATTCAATGATTTACATAATTATATGAACAACAAGACTTAAACTTAATAATCATTTCCAAAATAAATACAATTCATATAATTTGAAAACACTTCCAAACTTATATGCCATGAGAAGGCTATTGATTTTAAATAGTGATACCCACTTATGTCACTTAATCAAGACTATAGATTGGATTAATGAGCCATATATTTCCTTTACATATCAGTTATATTTAATATTAAAGTTGTATTAAAAATTCTCATCATTGATGAACTTTACCACATAAGTGGTTATCATGCCATTTTCAGTCACATCTAAATGTTCATAACATAATTAGCTAAAGCTAAAACTGAATTAATTAATAAAAATAGCTTGACCATTCTAAAAATACCATAGTAAAAATTTTCAATACACGTATCATGTTGGTCAAATGGTTCACTTATCAAGAATTTATCATAAACAAATTTAATTGACATTTTAACAACAATGCTTATCATTGGTGATGCAAGAACATCAAGAAAACTAAACAAATTTGGTCATGTGAAAGTTTATTTGGTCTCATAACACCCATTAGAAGGAATTTTATTAGTTATAAGAGTCTATATCTATCCTTAGGTATCCCTTTGGCATTTGCTTGCCAAAATGGGCATTTTGAAAATTTGAATCACGTCCTTAGCTTTAGAAGGTCTTTTGTGATGTAATATGAAATCCAATTTTTATCTAAGGTCATGTATGGGTATAAGTGGGTATAATAATGTGTTTACATACATGACATGATTAAAATCAAAATATTAAGAGTTTTAAATGTATTTACCATGCCTAGGTAGTTGACATGAAAGTTACTTATTCAAGAGAGTAGTTACTTTATTGGTAGAAGATGTATGTAATAAATTTTGGTGAGTAGAATAGTGATATATTCATAGAGAGATTTATTTATAAGGTTTGAATAGGTATATTTATGGAGGATAGTGAAAATGGAGTGAAAACAATGAATAATCATGTACTCTATCCATGGTGGCAATATTATGTGAAGAGAAGGAAATAATGAAAGATAACATGTTTGAAACATATATTTCTATGACTCTATATTTTTGTTATTTTGTGAAATAAATTTAATGTTTTTTAGGTATTAAAGCGTTTCATTCAATATTTTTTACTGAAAAATGCAAATAATGATGCCTTATAAGACAGTGTCAAGTACCCTGAGTATATTTATTGAAGCTAAGAGGCTAAGTTAAAAGGAATATTCCAAATTAAGGTGTTGTGCATATAAATGTAGTGTCAAGAGTAGAATAATAAATATAATAGTGTATTTTATCCTTCGTACACATAAAAATGTGTTTATAACAAAGATAAGGGTTCAAGTTACCATCTTGTGAGTGCTCTATTTAGGAAGACAATCAAGAAACCTTATTTGAATGATTGAATAATGAATGAAATAGAGTTTGGTATTATATGAAGATAAAATATAATGATAATGTTATGGATGATAAAATTTTAGGAACATTTAAAAATCATCAGGTAAGCAAATATGCATTCAAACCTTATTTTAGTTTACACATAGGTAGACTATGTTAACCGTATCTTGAAGAATCCATGATTTGAACATGATCAAAAGTTATTAAAGTGAATTTAAGGTTTTTTAAAGTTTTAATTAGGTCATACAGACTTTATCTAGGTCTTTATATGTTTTATAAACTATAAATATTCATTTCAGCCTAATTTAAAGCCTCTCAGTCTTGTTACAGGCTAGGGAAACCCTCATTTAGGGTTAAAATCTAAAAAATTGAATAGAAAGTGTTTGGATTGGTGAATATTGATGAAAATTGGTAGTTAAATGTGTTCTCTAAAGGATTATGAAGGTTTTATACTAGTACAAACTTGTACGTATGGAATTTAGGTAACTGTGTGTAAAAGAAGAGAAAATATACCTAATTAGGTCTGATCAGGGTCTAGAAACAACATATAGGAGGTGAGTTAGGTAATGAAACTTGATATGGATATAATATATGATATAAGGTGTCATAAAATGGTTTTATTTTATTAATATTAAATATTACTAATATACATAAGAGGAAAATCCCAAAAAAAGGTTACTAGGGAGTGAGAACAAGAACAAGGAGTAAAGTAGTGATTGAAGGGTTATGATAGAGTTTGAGATTAGTTTAGACAAGTGTGTTGATAATTAAAAATATCATCCATGTGAAATTTTGTAATCTTGAGATCTAGATGAATATTTAATGTGACAATCTTGAGAAGCCTATAACCAAGTGAAGTATAGTTTATGAGACTATATGAAAGAGAGATTGAGAATGAATAGAATGAAAAGAAGTAGATTTGTGAGAAGTGTATAGAGCTTATAAAGGATAAAAGATATCATTAAATAATCCTAGTCTATAATACCATGAATTATAATGATGTAAATCATAGTGAGGAGTTGATAAATAAGGAAAGATTAAGAAGGATAGATGAATGAATTGATCATTACAGGTATAAGAGCTTTGGAAGGAGCTGAGAATGATGAGGTCTCTGTATCATTTGGTATTAGAGTAGTAAATTTAATGGGATGAATAGAAGGAAAACCATAAATAATAATAAGTTACATTTTGTTTTATCTTTCATTTTGATTTTTTGATATGTTCATGAGATAGTGTTTAAGTGTGAATGAAAATGTGGGATTGTGGTAACTAGCCCTAAAGCCAGTGAGGATTTATAGAGTGAGAGAGTTTTTGGAATCTCATGATTGATCTCAAGAAGAGATTAAATAGAGATAAAGGATTATTAGGCAAAGGATAAGAAAATGAAATAAACCCAAGTGAGGTCATAGAGTGAGAGACACCCAAATGAGGTCATGAGAGGCAAGTGGATGAGGCTTTTCAAATAGGAATAGGTCCAAGTGAGACCAAGATATTGAGAGATAAGTGAGATTAATAAAATATTAAATAGGGAAAATGTGAGATGAGTTACCATAAAGAGAGGAAGGTTCAAGAAGACACCAAAAGGAAAGAGATCGAAGAAGAGATAATAGAGGTAAGGCAGTAATTAGATGAGTTATTGATCATAATGGAGAAAATTAAGTGAAAACCCATACTATGGATGGGTCATGTGAAAAAATACAATCAATTAGATAATAAGGCTAAGAAAAAAAAAAGTAGGTAAAATGTGAGATGAGTTACCACAAGGAGAGGAAGGTGCAAGAATAAACTAAGAGGAAAGAGATTGAAAAAGAGATGATAGATGTAAGGCATTAGTTGGATGAGTTGTTGATCATAATGTATAAAATGAAGGAAAATTAAAACCCATACTATGGATAGGTTATGAGGAAGAATACAATCAAGTGTACAATAAGGCTATAGTTGAAGAAAAGAAAGAGGAAAGCTAAGAGAAATGAAAGAGAACATAAGAGATTGATTTATAAACAACTTACGAATGAGATGCAAACGCTTTAGGTGAATGAGAAGCAAAGTGGGAAAGATGATGAAGATAAACAACACCTTGAGATGAATGAAAAATTCTTTGATGAGGAAAAATAATATAGTTTCATCTATCGAGGTGATAGGAAAGACAGAAAAAATATATTAGTTTGAAGGCCTCATTGAAGGCTTGGAAAGAGAGGTATAACTGAATAAAGGAGGTATGCAATGTGATTACATGTGTGTCTATGATAGTCAAGATAAATTAGAGGAAGAGATAGAATATTTAGAAATATCCTTAAGTGATTAAAAGATGGATAACGAGGAGAAAGTACAAGTGGAAATAGTTGAAGTCCATATGATGGAGGAAAAAGACCATGGAGAGAAAGCATTAATGGAAATAGTACAACATATTGAAGACATAAAGATATATAGAGGCTTGAATTTTAGTGAGATAGTAGGTAGGAAATAAATTGTATCTATTTTTATTGTAATCATGAAGATCATATCAGGATAAGATGAAAGTATAGGTGTACTAGTATTATTTTGGGGTATATATCACCCATATGATAGAGGCAAAGTTCAATGTATGAGTATACAATAGGTGCTAGTTATTCAAAGAAAGCAATAGAAGCAAGGATGTAGTATTGTCTATGATAGAGGAAAGAAAGAGAAAAAATATGAAGAGAAATTTAAGCATGAAGTATCAACAATAAAATAAGATTAAAGAAACATGAATTGGAAGATAAGGAAGAAAAACACAATAGTGCATTTGAGCCAAAATTCTTTCTTGCTTGGGAGTATGATGTAGGAGCATTTAGAAAACTAGGTAAATTTGGTCATTTAAAGTTTATTTTATCTCATAACATCCCTTATAATGAATTTGAGTCTTTAGAAGAGTCTATAGTTTTCCTTAGGTATCCCTTTGGCATTTTCCTACCAAAATGGGCATATTTAAAATTTAAATCATGTTCTTAGTTTTAGAAGGTGTTTTGTGATGTATTAGGAAATCCAATGTTTATAAGAAGGTGTCTACATCCATGACATGAGTAAAATGACAATATTAAGAGTTTGAATGTATTTACCATGTTTATGTAGTTGACATGAAAGTTAGTTATTCAATAGAGTAGTTAGTTTGTGGGTAGAAGATGTATGCAATGATTTTTGGTAAGTGGAGTAGGTGATAGATTCATAGAGAGAGTTATTTATAAGTTTGGAAGAGGTATAGGTAAAAAGGAGAGTGATAATGAAATTAAAATAATGAAGAATCATGTATTCTCTCCATGGTGACAATATTATATAAATAGAAGGAAATAATGAAAGACAACATGTTTGAAATGTATAATTTTGTGCCTCTATATTGTTGTTCTTTCGTGAAATAAATTTAATGTTTTGAAGGTATTAAAGCATTTGACTCAGTATTTTTTAATGAAAATTGTAAAGAATGATGCCTTACAAGACTATGCCAAGTACACTAAGTATATTCATTGAAGCCAAGAGGCAAAGTTAGAAAGAATCTTCCAAAGTAAGTTGTTTTGAATATAAATATATTTTCATGAGTAAAATCATCAAGGTAATAATGTATTTTATCCTTCATATAGATAAAACTTTTTTTTTCTAAAAAAGATAAGGGTTCAAGTTACTAGCCTATGAGTGCTCTATTTAAGAAGACAGACAAGAAACCTTATTTGAATGATTGAATAACGAATGAAATGGAGTTTGTTGTGGTATGAAGAAAAATTATAATGAAAATGTTATGGAAGATAACCTTGAAGTAATTTTTAATAAGCATTAGGTAATAAAGTATGTATTTAAACCCAATTTTAGTTTACATACAAGTAGGTTGTGTTAAAAATATCTTGAAGAATCCATGTTTTAAACATGATCAAAAGTTATTCAAGTGAATTTAAGATTTTATAAAGTTTTAATTAGGTTATAAAGACCTTATCCAGGTATTTTTAGGTTTTTTAAATAATAAATATTCATTTAAACCCAAATTGAAGCCTCGAGGGATTGTTATAGGCTATGGAAACCCTAGTTTAGGGTTAAAATCTAAAAATATGAATAAAAACCATTTAGACTAGTGAAAATTGATAAAAACTGGTATTTTAATGTTTTTTGGGATGGATCAAAGGATTATGAATTTCTTAGATTAATATGGACCCATATATACAAAATTTAGGTAACTATGTGTAAAAGAAGAGTAAAGAGACCTAATTAGGTATGAACAGGGTCTAAAAATAGCATCTAAAAGGTGATTTAGTAAACAAAACTTTATTTTGACATAGAATATAATATAAGTGTGATAAAATGGTGTTATTTTCTCAAGACTCAACAATACTTGTTCATATAAGAGGAAAAATCCCAAAAAAGGCTATTAGGGAGTGAGAACAAGAACAAAGAGTAAAGTAGTGATTGAATGGATTTTATAGAGTTTGATATAAGTTAAGACAAGTGTGTTAAGACTTAATAATATAATACATGTGAAATTTTATAATCTGGAGATCCATATGAAGAGTTAAGGTGACAATCTTGAGAACCCTGTAGCCTAGTGAAGGCTAGTGTATGAGATTGTATGAAAGAGAGATTGAAAATGAAAATACATGGATGTGTGACAAGTGTATAGAGTTATAAAGGATAAGAGAGAGAATTTAGGAATCCTAGTCTATAATACCATGAATGATAATGATATCAATCATAGTGAGGAGTTGATAAATAAGGAAAGATTAAGAAGACTAGATGCATGAATTAATCATTACAAATATAAGAGATTTGGAAGGAATAACGAATGATGAGGTCTCTACATAAATTTAAATGATAAAAATTTCAAAATAAAAAGGCTTGGGTTAATCAACTAACTAGTGCATCAATTATAAACATTCATTCATTTATGTTTCCTTCATAGAAAAGGATAGTTTGAAAACACATATCTAGACTCTTCATGTATTATATAAATAATGATAATTATTATAAGCATACTTAACTAATTATATTACTTTTTAAAATATAATCCCTTTCCAAAAGGATAATTTATAATAAGTAGTATATATGAATTATTTCAATTATTAACCTCTCAAGCCAAAGGATTAACTTAACCATTTTTGAATACATTATCTACGTGACATACAGTATTCATTACCTTAAAAAGATAATAAATTATCTAATATGGTGATTATAATTTCACTTTTCCATATGACTTAAATATATTTATTTACTTTAATATGCTTTTTTACAATACCTAATCAATACTCAAAAAAATCTTATATAACAAATCATTGTATAAAGTTCATATTTGAAACTTCTACAATTAGGTCACAATATATTTATAATATAATTATAATACAAATAAATATAATTATTATCACAATAAGTACTACTATAATTTCCCAAATCCTATAATAATACACTTTATCACTAATTAAAAGTTATTATAAAAATACTATAATTAAACTTGTTGAAGGAAACTTAACTCACTTCACCATTTGATCACTTCCAAAACCAAAGTAGTAAAGAACAATATGCTTGATCATCTTCACAAGACAAACCTCATTTTAATTACACCACTAAGTCACTTAAGTTATATATTAAAACCCTATCATTATGATCATGTTAACATGTAACTCTTTATAACTTATTCACATAAATATATTTATGATATAAGTTAGTTTTATAAATGAACATGATATACAAGAATGTTCTTCTAGTTATTGAAATTAATAATAATTTAGAAATGACAATTGTCATGTTTTAAAACATATTTCAAAACTCTCTAACTAAATCATAAACTAATAGCTAGTATTTATTCCATACAAGAATAAACATGTTCCTAATCATATTATAATCATTTGATTTACAACCTAGTCATACAACTCAAAATAAGTTATTCAAGAAGTTAGTTAAATGAAGAGTCCAATGTAAACCATAAATGCTCATGTAGATAAGAATCAAAGACCCACCCTTCCATCCAAATGAGCCCATCCATTAGTGGCCCTAGACCATCCCATACATTAATTATATGTAGAACTAGGTATCAAGGATAGGTGTAAGAATGATGAGTTAACCAAGGAATTATAAGCTTAAGGTGATAAAAATCACTATACAAGAATCAAAAGAGAGAAAGAGTAACTTTTAACAAAATAATAAATCCATTAATGAAAGGTGTAACTATGATTAAGTTTCATGCCATATTTCATCTTAGGAGATAATTTAGATTGGCCTTCATCGATCATCAAATTATTATTAATCCATCAACCCTAATCCAATTAATACTTTATTCAAATATATAGAATAGCATTAAAAAAAACCATACCTACACATTTCTCCAAGTGTCTTTAAAAACAACATGACACTAAAAAGAGTTAAAAAAGTAGACTTTATTTGACATCCATGCATGAAAATGAAGATAAAAAATTACACAATGCAACCACCATTTTTGGAAAACAAATTCATTTACCACTTGAAACAAAATATGGAACAATAGAATAAACTTAGATCCAATTAACAATTATCACATAGTCAACTCCTCCAAGTCTACTTAAATATCCAATAAAGAACCAAATAATAAATCAACACAACTTAACCACACATCAATACCCTTACAAATATAGGGTTATAAAATGAAAACTTCTGTGGACGCAAGATAAAATGCATAGCTACAACTCAAAAACAAAATTGAGCTCGGCTAGATGTAGGATTCCAATAAGATTCACAATAAAAACATGCAATAATTTTATTAAAAACTTAGTTGAGAGTATTTCAAACTTGAATCTCAGCATTTTCACTCGTATACAAAAATAAAAATGGATTTCCCAAATAATAAACTATGCGTCTTCCCAAAAACATATGCACCTTCAAGTAACACCATTTTAAAATAAAAACTTGAAAACCTTACCCAGTTGGTTCCCAAAAAAAACTATGATTTTAATGCATTTAACATAACATTTATAGTTTAAACCATGTTATAAACACATTAAACAATATGCATGGACAAAATTTTATAAAAGTTTACACACTAACCAAACATAGCTGGGATTTTTACATAAAAACCTAATACAAAATAACACTTAGTGGGTGAAATAACTTCACAACCATGTTTCATACTAAAACATGCTTGAATATGGATCTAATATTAAATTTGGGGTTAATGGGAAGTATCGTGACTTCCCATTACACCCACCATGTAATGGCCACTTAATAACTAGGTAGATTAATAAACTACAATAATAAAAACATCAATTATTTGTTAAATTGAAAATGTAGTTGTTCATGACTTTCCTAACTTATGATAGACTAAATTATCCTCAAACTATTTTTGGGTTTTGAAAATGAAGACCACCAACACTTCCATTTCTACTATCGAAGTTTGCAATTGTGGATAATAAACAAAACCATCTTTCTCCATGATGGTCATTAGTCCCCAATGAAAATCCAACTAATTAATGACCCATAACTTCATATATTGCCCAACTCCCATGTCCTCCTAAATTCCATCAAGACTTTGAGAACATGTAATTAGGGTTTGGGTCAGTTAAACTTGGGAAAACACAAAATGACCAAAACCAAGCCAAAAAACCACTGGAAGCTTAATGGCCATCAAAGATTGGGTAACTATGACATAATATTCCCTTAATTTCAAATTTACCAATAATAACTATCAACTAATGAAATCCCCATGATCAATTCATGGTCTATAACATAAGTCAAACTCCTAGTCATAATGTCCACTATGACTAAAGTAAATAAAATCATATGCATCTAATAAAGTTGCTTGAAATTTCCAACACAAACAACAACCAAGATGAGATCTCAGATAAGAAAAGTTAGTTAAAATCCATGACTAGTATAATGACTAACAAGCAAGAAGTTTATATAGAAAAAAATAACATAATATGAAAGAATACTAAGATGGAAAACATCATGCTGCAATCAAACCTAAAAAAAAATTCAAATTTGCTCAAAACTAAAACAAGCAAGTGAATTTGAAAAGATAAGTTAAATAAACTAAGAGGAAATTGATTCCCCATAACACTAAGAAATGAAATGCACATAAAATATCAAGATGAAATAAAATATCAAGTATTTGTTCAACAACTTGTCATCACCTTGTATCTTCTACTCTCAAAGCCCACAATTAACCTAGCTAACAAAATATGTCCCTAAAATCACTGAAGTAGAACATCAACATTATTTGGATGAGGTATAAATAACAAATACACTAAAGTAAGTCTAAACTAAATTCAGTATCAAAGATGATATTTTCTAAAAAGAACTAAGTTTAATAACATTATGACAATATGAGCTATCTAGAATAAATAAAGATCACATCACACCATCTTAGTAATGAATCTAATCAACAAATGTCTAATAGTAATAGTGGATAAGTAATTGTATCAAATAAACCATAGTTAACAAATTAATCACACTAAACAATATCTAATTGATCAACATGAAATTCAAAGAACGTAATGTATGATAAAATGGGGTTGTGACATACTTTGCCTCTTAATGAAGAGTTATCCTAATGAGTAAAATAGACAAGAATAATGCTACCTAAAAATATTCTCATCTTCCCAAGTAGCATTTATTTCACTAAATGGATCCCATTAGACCAAAATTTGTGAAATATCTTTGTTTTATAGTCTAAAACTAAGATGGTCCAAGATCCTCACTCATTCTAACTACATATTTTCCTCTTTTCTAACCTATAGATTTGTCCAATCCAAAAAATGAGAAGGATCATGTATATACTTAATAAATCCACATGAAAAACATCATGAATCCTAGACAAAGAAGGATCAATGGCTAATCGATAGGCAACAAGGTTGATTCTTTACATAATGTAAAAGAGTCCAACAAAATGAGGAACCAACCTAGAAGTATTACCAAACATGGAAAAACTTTTTTGTAGTCTAACACACATAAATATTATCTCTACAACATTAAAATCACAAGGAGTTCTCTTTAAATCATCATAACTCTTTTTCCTATTTAAAGTAGTCTCTAGATGCTGGTGAATAGGTGTTATTTGCTTATCGTACACCACTAAAATATTAGGGCTAGTAATAGTTATATTTTCTAGGCTATCCTAACCAAGAGGAGTTATAAATTTAACCCGATATAGAGCTTAAAATAGAGCCATTTTAATCATATAATTATAAGTGTTATTATATTAAAACTCTACTAAATGAAATAAATCTTTGCAATTGATTTTTTGATCCATTACATACATTCTTAACATATCCTCAAAAAATTGATTTTATTCATTTTACCATCTATTTTTGGATGGTACAAGGAGCTAAAATTTAATCGAGTGTTAAAAGTTGTAGTCAAATTTCACTAGAACCTTTAAGTAAATAATTTATTCCTATCAAAGATAATAAATTTTAGCATGCCATATAACTGAACCACTTTTTTCGTAAAATGTTTTGTAAACATGAAAACACCATCTATTAATTTACCAATAATGAAGTGGCTAACTCTAATGAACTTGTCAATCACAATTTAAATAGTGTCATTCTTAATGTGTGACTTTGGAAAACTAGTAATGAAATCAAGTGAAACAATAACCCACTTACCTTGTGCAATTGAGTGAGGGTATAACAAACCTCATGGATGATAGTGCTTAATTTTAACTTTGTAACACTGTAAACATTTAGACATAAATTCAGCAACATCATGCCTTAAACTAGGCTAAAAATAATGCCTTTTCAGCTCATGTGTCATCTTTGTAACACCTAGATGAGCAAAATGATGTGTTATATGCACTTATTTCAATGAAATATTATTCAAGTCTCCATAAATAGGCACATAAATTTGGTTTTTATTCCTTAATAGACCATCATTTTTAACACAATAAACAACAAATTTCTTTTCTATAGGCTCATTATCCAATCCTACACTTAATTCATGGTAGAAATCATCTATAAGTTGTTCCTCTAAAATAGAAGTTATGAAATTACCTTGTATAATAGATAAGGTAATGAGATATGTGCATTGGTTGATAGCATCAATAAAATTATTCTCCTCACCTTTTAAATAATCAATGTTCATAGCAAAATTTATCAAAAATTCTAACATCTACATTGGAGATCGTTATGATCATCCTAGGTAAATAGGTTATTTTTACTCATTTTTGCTATTTAATATTTAGAGGAAATAAGAAACTAAAGATAAATGGTTAGGGGTTTGTACATACCCAGATGAAGCTGCACACCATATCCAGACGATTGAAGGAGCTCCTCTTTGGCTATGGAGGATGACACCTATAAATAAGAAAGACTTAAACAAAGAAAATGTTAGATAGATATGTGGTGGACTGCCAAGCACATGTTCGGTCCTAGAAGCGTAAAAGTTACCTTAGGGGATGACAGTCCCCTAGTTGATAAAAATAATTTTAGATAAAGAGAAATAATGAAAGACTTAAAGAAAGAGAAATAGATAATGCATGCCTGATTCTTGCTATCAGTCTTCCACAATTGCCGACATCGGTTGTTCTGTTGGCGTCAGTTGGTCAAAGTTGCCAACGTCGGTTAGTCTATCGATGTTAGTAGGGGCAATGGTCCTTGGATGGGTCTCAGGGTTTTGTCTATGGTCACAAGAGAAATTTTATGGGTTTAAAAGGTCTGTGTAGGGTTGTAGGGAGACGAATAAGGTCCACAGAAGGACAAAAGTAGAGGATAGGTTGTCCAAAAAAGGTAAGGATAAGAAGAAGGTTTTTCAACCTCTCCAGGGAGAAAGCCAGGTCTGGTTGAAGGTCGGGTCTGGTCTAGTTGATAGTATTTAGAAATAGTAAATGGAAACCAATTACTAACATATTTTAAATTATTAAAATTAAAGGCAGAAGAATACTTAGGTCTTGCTTGATGAAGAACCAGAGGTGTTGTGACGTCCCTATTGTGGTTAATGATGAAGTTCTCATGTAATGTTTCAGTCCAATTTGGAGTGACTGGTGTAGAATCTTTGAAGCTTGGAGATCATTCATCAAAGTCTGATGTTTGATGCACATTGATATCTCAGTGTCTAGGTAGAAGAGAGAGAGAGAGTCTGAGAGGAAGTCGATTCGAGAGTCCCAGAGTGATTCCAGCATCTAAGAGCCCATAATTCGATGTTAGAAGTTAGTTTATGTAACCAATGTCAGTATTTTTTCTAGCATTGGCTGACAATTGACCGACATTAGTGGGTGGAGAATGAGTAAAAGGGCTAAGAAGCCCGTTCTCCATCTGCCAAGTGCATAGTCCATTGGTGAACAATCAAATGGCGGGGTTATTAAGCACGAGGGTTAGTTAGGCAGATGGAAAGGAGTGAGAAAAGGTCTTAGGGAGATGACTTAGTCTCAAGATGAGTCATAGGGTGGGAAATGGTCTAAGGCGAGGTGTCCTAGGTGAGGTGTCAGGGTGAGGTCATAATTTAAAATAAGTTGTTTATTTTAAATTAATAAGATAAGGGTTAGGACCAAGGGGGTGTTGAGACAATTTAGGTGTCTACATTTGCCCCTTTTTGTCTTGTTGGTTGTTCTTGATGAACTGCAAGACAAAACTAAGGTGTGGTTGGTTACCCCAGGTATGTGATGAGGTATTCCCCCTCAAAGTAGAAGTTGAGGGAAGGGAACCTGATGTTGGGTGCCGATTTGATAGGTAGTGGATGGGTATGGTGAAGTTTGAGTGTAAACGCTACAATAGTTGAGATTGCACATATACCACTTCACATGATAGGTGGGTCAAATTGTCGCAGAGAAAGGTTGAGGAGTGCTAAAATCAAAATAACTGATCCCCAACATTTAGTCATAGCTGATTGGGTTAAATGATCAGATTTGTAGCTCTAATAGTCATCATGTTCCAAGTATCTTGGGCTCAGGAAGTGCTCCTAGAAAACATGAAAATGTCACAAGTAGTGGAGATCAACTTGGGCACGATCCGATACATGTGAGGGTCATAATGTGAGGTGCGTATAATTTGCTATCTATTCATGAGGTAGCATATATGCAATCAAAACAACTAAGACAAAATTGTCTCAAAAATGGTTATGATCTGAGGAGATAGTCTCAATCTCCAAGGTCATTGGTCGAGTTAGGTTGAGATATAAATGGTCTCAAATGTTATATGTCATGGTCAGGGAGATGTATGTGACCTCTGATGTGCCCCATGAGAAGTTCAAGGTGACTTTTGCAATGTTAGGGCTGATTGTTTGGTCATGGTTAAAGGTTATATGGTTGGTCCATCAGGTATATGAACAAATGGATGGCTGAGCTAACCCCAGAAGACTCTGTGTCAACTAAGTGTTGCCTACATAGCCCCAGTTTTAAGGGCCTCAAGCCAATGTAGTTCTGATTAGAGTCAAAGAGGTTGATAATTGTTTTGGTTAGGTTAGTGTTTCTAGCATTTCCCATGTGTGGGATGGTTCATGCTTGAAATGATAAGGGTATGATGATGTTACAGCCTTTTCCATATTATGTGATGGTGTATTTTGTAACATTGGTTATGTGGTTTTTCATCCCTAGCAATTTTCCATATTAGTGATGGTGTATGCCAAAACTAAATTGAGGATGATGTTATAGCCTTTTCCATATTGTGTGATGGTATATTCTATAACATTCGTTGTGTGGGCTTGATAGTTTTTATGTGTATTGGTTTCCATAGAAACTAGTGTAAAATAGACTATGTCATGTTAGTGGTCTGAAAATGTTTGGGTTTGGTTTGGTTTGGTTGTAAAATGATTTGGTTGTATGTGACCAAAGTGTGTAAGAAGTGAAAGGTGCATTGCTATTTTATTGACAAGGACTATAATGACAGCATAGATAGGGTTTTTGCAAACAAAATCCCCATTCATGCATTACGTCTTTAACCATTGGTTTGTGTTAGAGAAGTAGTCTAATCACTTGAAATTAAGTGAGCTCAAAATACCTTGAGTATTGTGGGGTAATAGGCATGATTATGTGATATGAGAGGATGGGGTAACCCTTTTTAAGTAGGAATAACTTTTCCCCTTTTATAGGTGACCCTGAGAACAACTATAGACAAGTCCATGACTTAATAATTTGTAGACTGAACAATGCGGGAAGTCTACTTGGGAATGTTATTGGGTTTTGTGATCATGTTGTGCTGTGTATGTAGCAAAATTTGGTCATAGCCATCCTTCAAGGGAGTGGTCTATATCTGGCTTTATATGTTTAGAAGTCTTGATAGCTATCCTTTAAGGGAATAGTCTATTAATTTCAGCAATGATGCAACTATCCTTTGAGGGAGCAATCTACATTTATGGTTTACGACCTTTGGAATATAGGCATCCCAGTTTTATACTTTTTGTTTTTGACTAAATTTTTGGTCATGGACTTGACTATAGAGGTTTAGAGGGTTTCCCTTTTATTAGGACAAAGCATTCATGCTTGTCAAAAGGGTTAACTAATGTTGGGAAAAAAGGGTTAAAAGGAATAGGAATGATGATGATAGGGGTTGCTCAAGGGATGAGCTCAAATTAAACATCAAGTGATTGATTAATTGATTAACAATAAAATGGTCAAAGATGTAAGGCATAAAGGGGCTCAAGTTTTGTTTGGCCTTCAAGAGAAGACAGATGATAAATCCCTGATCCATGCTTGTGTAAGGTCTGAGTCAATTAGGAGAAAACTTGCCCCATTTGCTTCTTTCCAAATTGGTCACATGTTGGTCTTTTGTAGGGATGAGATCTCCGATTTTCAAATCTCGCTCTTCCAGATAATTGTTGTGGGCATGGTTTGGTCGATGTTGGATGTGAAGTCAGTTAGTAGGTTGTTGGCATTTTGTACAATGCCGAACATAGTTGTTGCAGTCTTGGTTAAGAGTGGGCCAATAATAGCCCAGGTGGCTGATGCACTTAGCAATCGAGTTACCATTGAAATGTTCCCCACAAATCGCATCATGGACTTGTTTGATGATATGGGAAGTCTCAATGGTTGTTAGGCATTAAAGAAGGAGGCCATCGAGACCTCGTTTGTAGAGAAGTCCCCCTAGCATAGTGTAGCGAGCAATACTCTTGATAAAAGCTCACCATTTATTGCCAGAGAGGTTAAGAGGGATGATAAAACATGTTAAGTAGTCAACAAGTCACTTATACCAAGCGTCATGTGGACTAGAGTGGTTAGGAGGAGTTTCCCCCAGAGATGATGGTCAAGAATTGTCCAAGATAGAAATCTTGGGTTGTATTGGTTGAGAGGTCTTGATGAGTAATGGATATGTCAAAGGAGTAGAAGCCTGGGCTTTTCCTTTATTCTTCATAGTTTGGGGCCTGGTGGCCACATCAATTGTGATGATTTTGAATAAAGGAGTGGAAGGTGGTAGAGGGACTATAGTCTTGTATGGGGATCCTAATTTAGGTGAAGAGATTTGGGATGATGTCAGTGATTTGTCAGAAAAATGGTGAAGAGAGTCCTCAATGTGAGGAGTGTCCTTTTTTAGGTGTTAACGAATGACAGCCTTAAGACCACAACAACGCTCAGTGTCATGTCCAAGTGTGTGATGATATGCACAAATTTGAGTGTCATCAAACCAAGATGGTTTTGGTCTAAGAGGTTGGAAAGGTTTAAGAGGTGGGAGACTAATGCTAGAAGACTGCAACAATTGTCATAACATCAAAGCATAGGAACCTGCTAGTGGGTCTGCACATTTTATTGCAGTAGAGGTTGACAACTTTTGTTTAGGAGTTGTTGGAGGAGTTTTTCATACCATCTTTTTGTTTGGTGGTGTGACCACACATGTAGATGACACTTTTGTGGTGAGAGGTGTTTGATGTTTTGAAGGAAATATATGTTTGATGGGTAAAGGGGATAATGGAGGTGATTTATTTTTGTTAGGTGTCAGAGTAGGAAGCACTCCTATTAAGGTGGAAGGGTGTGGGCCCAAAATTGAGGGTAATGATGAAGGTGGGGGAGAAGTTCTCTGATGTGGTTTAGTAGCCTTCTTTGATTTAATGTGAGGACCACTATTGTGCAAGGTGAGGTTCAAGTCTACCTTCACTTGTGGGTAAGTGAGGTTTGATATAGAGCGAACGCCAAGAGATTTAATCTATTTCAGCATGATGGATGCTTGTGAGGGTTTAGGTGAGATGGCGTGAGGCTTTATAGTCGGTCATTTAAAGGATTTAGTTGAGGTGATAAGTTCTTTCCTCAACGGAGAAGGGATTGGAGATTTTGGCTCTTCGCTTAGATATAGCGTAGGAATGGTCATGGATTCCTCATGTGGTCGAGGAGTAGGGAAAGTATGATCCCCCATTGATGATAAGAAGGATAAGGGTGAGGATACCAGCATTGGTGCCATCAAGGCATCCTCCAATATGGGAGAGGTCAAAGTAGACTCTCCCATATGTAGAAGGGGGCTAGATGGAGGACTATCCTCTATCTATGGAGGACAAATAGGAGAAGAAGGTTCTTCTACTTGTGGTGGACAAATAGGAGAAGAAGGATTTTCTACCTGTGGTGGAAAAATAGGAGAAAAAGGATCTTCTACCTATGGTGGATAAATAGGAGAAGAAGGCTCTTCTACATGTGGTGGACAAATAGGAGAAGAAGGCTCTTCTACCTATGGTGGACAAATAGGAGAAGAAGACTCTTCTACCTGTGTTGGAAAAATAGGTTGATTAACCTCTTTAGATTGTGTGAGAGGTTGGTTAGAAACCATGTCGACCGTGTGTATGTTATGCTCTTAAAGGTCATCAGCTATGGTCTGAATGTTATTGTGACTTGGGGGATGGTTAGGGAATGGTTGTCTAAAGACATCCATGTTTTGGTTAGTCGGTGCATTTGGGTTATCCAAAACAAAATCCCCCTTGTCTAGCATGTCTTAGACAATGTTTTTGAATGTTTTGTAGTTGTTTATGTCCTGACCATTGACACGATGATAATTAAAAAAGTCATTTTCCCTATACCATGTAAGGATGGATTTTGTGGGTTCAAATTGTGGTGGTCAGATTTGAGGGAGATTGAGGACTCCTTGCTTGACTAATTTATCCAACACAGAAGCGTATGATTCTCCTATTGGAGTGTATTAACATTGTATGTATCATTGTTGGAATTATCTTGTGATGTATTCAGATAATGAAGGTTGAGATTGGTTGGTTATTATTGAAGATGATGGCCTAAGTACCATAGTATTTGCCACTCCTTTAGACTTGGAATGGGAAGAAGAAGGTTTGGACGAAGAAGGGTTATTAGATTTTGCATTGGTATGCAATTTGACCTTATCCTCTTTGACTAGGTGGAGTTCAAGCTTTCGAGCCATGGTGAAAGCTTCATCAAATGTGCAGAATGTTTGAACCCATAAAGTGGATGAGATGTGATTGGCACATGCTCTTGAAAAGATCTCAATGAGCTTAGTTTGACATAAAGAGGAGAGTTGGTTGATCAAACTTCTTCAACGGGCAACGAAGTCGACTATTGACTCATCGTTGAATTATTTAATAGAATAGAGGTCTGTAATGGAGACCTTCTTAGTGATGTTAATTGAAAAGTGGTCAAGGAATAGTTGAGCTAGTTGAGTGAAGGAAAAGAGAGAATGACTGGTAATAGAACTATACCAGTCAAGGGCGGCACCAGAAAGTGACATGGGAAATGTGTGCAGTAGTAATGCATCATCATGGGCTATAAGGTAACAAGCATGTCAAACACTCATAGATGTTGCTGTGGGTCCTCTTTACTCCAAAAGCGAGTAAATTTTGAGAGTTCCCATTGGTTAGGGTATGGTCTAATAAGGACCGAAGGGTGAATGGGTTCATTGCATATTTGTTCATTTGAAAGAGCATTGCTTGAACCAAAAATGGATGTCTCAAGGCTAGACATCTTATCCATCAGCATCTTTATTAGATTGGCTAATGGATTGGTAGGTGGGGCACCCCCTAGGTCTTGGAAAGAGTTAGAAGGGGCATATGACATACTTGGTTGCATTTGTATAGGTGCAACATATTGGTAGTTCATCATAGGGACTGATGTCGAGGTCAAGGGAGCTTGTGTCATAAAGCTAGAGGGCACAAATTGACTAGGTGTTGCCATTGGTGGTTGAATAGTGGCAACACTGGTTAAAGGGTAGGTTGTCACTCTTGTGTTTATGGGCACAAAAGTGTGTGGGGTAGAGACAATCAAGTTCGGGAAAGGTGTCGAACTTGGTTGAATTATTTGTGGTTGAGGAGGTACAGAGACCTCAATGGAGACAGTTCCAAAAATATAAGGGGAGGCCAAATTTTGAATATTAGCCAAGGTTAGGTTGTTGGTCGGGGCACTAGCCTGAGTGATTATGGGTGGGGTAGTGGAGGTTGTTGTAATCATTGCCACTTCAACCAAGGAATTTAACATCCCATAAATAGGATTACCTCAGGGGTCTCGCATTTGGCTTCTTGTGAGATAGTGTTGGAGAGCCTTGACATTATGATCAAGGAATATCTCAAAGATATGATCCCCTTCGAGAATAATTGGATGTTGATTGGGGCTAGGCTGAATAGCTATACGTTCAGTGTCTGAAGTATGCTCCATTAGGGGACTTGATATGAAGGGCGAAGTTGGAAATGGTTGTTGCTTCACATGGTCAATAAGGGATTTAGCTTGACTATGCATCAAATCCATCCAAGGTAAAAGGGTTTAAGGTTTCAAAAACTGTGTATTTTAATTTCAAAAAACTAGAAGTGGTTAGAATGTGTGTTTGATAGCAAAAAAAGCTGGGTTTTAAGCTTGTTGTTTTGAAAGAAATAATGTTGATAGTGACCGATCTTAGTGGAAAAATGGATGTCAGTTATTAAAAGTTGTCGATGCTGGTAATATAACTGATGTCAGTGAAAAATGTTGCCGATGTTGGTGGAAAAACTAATGATGGTGTCTGTGTATTTCTAAAAACTTAGAAAACTAAAAGTTTTTGGAAGAAAAGAAAAATTCTGAGTTGTTTTTGGACCTCAAAATGATGTGAACTCACCAGCTCAAAAAACCAGATAAGAATAGAAAATTAGATGAAGGCCAACAACCTCTAAATGTTAAATTCCTAAGAATAAATTTTAGACACTTGGTGGCTTATGCCTTAGAAGAATATGCTGGAAGTTGGGCTTTTAGAACGGGTCCTAAAGAGGAAGTCTAAGGTTGCTTTTGGGTTATGTTTTGGTGCTCAAAATTTGTATTACGTTCCATATGTGGCCTGGTGCTAGGAGCTTGCTCCCCTCACTTCACGATCCTAGAGCCAAGCTGGGTCGCTTAGCCAATATATACTTCCCCTATAGTTTATACTCTGCTAGAGAATAGAGTGGGTCCTCCTCTTGGTTGTGAAGTCCAAGTAGGATTGCCAGGAAGGGTAAGGTATCTACTAGGTGGTGAAATCCTAGTCAGGCCTTGTCTCAGGTATGTTTAGATGTTTGATTGTGTGATGTGGTCAGGTTGTGTAACATATGTGCACTATGATTTATTCATAATACATTTTTAATTACTAGATGAGCTAAAAATGCATTCAATAAGGAATGAAATGCAATATATTTTAACCCAAATTGAAATGTTTTGTTCAGATGCAAACAATTAGGAAAAGGTTAAGAGCATGAATTTCACTACTCTAAGATGCAGAAAAGAAGTGACAAGAAGAGAAAGTTCTTTTTAACTTGTGCTAATGGTGTCTTTTCGAAAGAGAAAGAAAGAAGGATGCAAGAAGAGAAAATTTCCTAATGCATCTATATGAAAGTTTGTTTTAGAAGAAATGAACCCAAGGAAAACACTAGGGTCCCATCGGGTGTGCTAGAATGTTTCTACTCATTTTTGCTATTTAATATTCAAAATAAATAAGAAACTAAAGATAAATGGTCAGGGGTTTGTACGTACTCGGATGAAGCTACGCACCATATCCAGATAATTGAAGGAGCTCCTCTTTGGCTATGGAGGATAACACATATAGATAAGAGAGACTTAAATAAAGAAAATGTTAGATAGATATATGGTGGACTGCCAAGCACATGCTTGGTCCCAGAAGCGTAAAAGTTACCTTAGGGGATGACAGTCCACTAGTTTATAAAAAGAATGTCGGATAAAGAGAAATAATGAAAGACTTAAAGAAAGAGAAATAGATAACAGGTACTTGATTCTTGCTGTTAGTCTTCCACAGTCATCGATGTCAGTTGTTCTGCTGGCATCAGTTGGTCAAAGTTACCGACGTCAATTAGTCTATCGACATCGGTAGGGGCAATGGTCCTTAGACGAGTCTCAAGGTTTTGTTTGTGGTTGACAGAGGAATTTTATGGGTTTAAAAGGTCTGTGTAGGGTTGCAGGGAGATGAATAAGGTCCACAGAAGGACAAAAGTAGAGGATAGGTTGTCAGAAAAAGGTAAGGATAAGAAGAAGGTTTTTCAGCCTCTCTAGGGAGAAAGTCGGGTCTGGTTGAAGGTCGGGTCTAGTCTGGTTGATAGTATTTAGAAATAGTAAATGGAAACCAATTACTAACATATTCTAAATTACTAAAATGAAAGGCAAAAGAATACTTAACTCTTGGTTGATGAAGAACCAGAGGTGTTGTGACGTCCCTATTGTGGTTATTGATGAAGTTTTCATACAATGTTTCAGTCCAATTTGGAGTGACTGGTGTAGAGTCTTTGAAGCCTGGAGAGCGTTCATCAAAGTCTGATGTTTGATGCACATTGATATCTCAGAGTTTAGGTGGAAGAGAGAGAAAGAGTCTGAAAGGAAGTCAATTCGAGAGTCCCAGAGTGATTCCAGCGTCTAAGAGCCTGTAACTCGATGTTAGAAGTCAGATTATGTAACCAACGTTAGCGGTTCCACCAGCGTCGACCAATAGTTGACCAACATTAGTGGGTGGAGAATGAGTAAAAAGGCTAAGAATCCCATTCTCCATCTGCCAAGTGCATAGTCCATTGGTGAATGGTCAAATGGTGGGGTTATTAAGCACAAGGGTTAGTTAGGTGGATGGAAAGGAGTGAGAATAGGTCTTAGGGAGATGACATAGTCTCAAGATGAGTCATAGGGTGGGAAATGGTCCAAGGCAAGGTGTCCTAGGTGAGGTGTCAGGGTGAGGTCATAATTTAAAATAAGTTGTTTATTTTAAATTAATAAGATGTGGGTTAGGACCAAGGGGGGGTCGACACAATTTAGGTGTCTACATAGGAATTCTAAATTGTGATGATCAAATTTAACTTTGAAATGATTACGTAAAATCAATTCCACCATTTTAAATCATGCACAATAATATCAATCTCTAAATCATGTATGGGATATTTTTTATCATTCTCCTTGAGGTTATGTGACTCATAAGCCAATACATTGCCATCCTAGGTAAGAATTCCACCAAACCCCTCTTTAGAAGCAATAACCTAGATTTAAAAGTTATCATTAGGATATAGAATAATAAGAACAAGTGTTTTATTTAATAGATTTTTAATATTATTAAAATATTCATCACATTGTGATGCTGACATGAATTTATTACCATTGTGTTACAAAGAGGTAATGGGATTTGCCAATCTAGAAATATTTTTTACAAACCATCTATAGTAGCTAGCCAAGCCCATAAAGGTACATACTTCATGTAAATTTGTAAGGGAAGGTTAGTCTTAAACAAATATTATCTTTTCAAGATCCACAATAATTCCATACTTGGAAAGAATATCTCCCAAGTAATGTTAGAATGAAAAAGATGCATTTAGAAATCTTCCCACAAAGCGTATGTTTCCTTAGGCTTTGTAAAACTAAAAGTAAATGCTAATAATGATCATCTAAATTCTAAAAATAGATCAGTATATCATCAAGTAAAACAAGAACAAACCTATCTAAATAATCCTTAGGTACACTATTCATAATATTCATAAAGGCATCAGTGTATTTATCAACCCATAAGGCATTATTGTGAACTCATAATGACCATAATGAGTACATAAAGTTATCTTATAGATGTACGCATCCAAAACTATAAATTTATGGTAGAATAATATCAAATAAATATTTGAAAATAATACTACATCCTTCATTTGGTCAAATAATTCATCTATCCTTGGAAAATGATAATGATTATTGATTTTGAACTTGTTAAGCATGTGATAGTTAACACACAACCTAAGAGTGTTATATTTATTTTTCATGAACATATTAGGAGAACTCAAGGAGACACACTTGGTCTAATTCTTTAATTTTATAATATTTCTTGTAATTGAATTTCAAATCCCTATAAAACAACCCTATTCATATAATATTTAGATGTAGGGGTAACTCTTAAAAAATATCAATTAAAAAATAAAACTCACATCTATGAGGAAGTCATAACAATTTCTCGATAAAAATATCAAAAAATTCATTCAAAAATTGAAAATTATTATTCTTATCTTTAGTTAGTTCTTACACTTGGACAACATAGAGCTTTCAATGTTTTCGTAAAACATCTTTTAGTTATAGGGCTAAAAGTAGCTTTTATACCTTAAACTTGTGAATTTATTGGATTTTAACATTTTTTCCAAGTCACCACAACATTTCACCATTTTATTATATTAATCCAATGTGAATTTATGATACTACATCCAATTCATTCCCAAAATAAAGTCATAGGATCTCAGGGTTGATATAAACATGTTTACTCTAATTGAGAAAACTCCTATGTTAAGTTATGTTTATTCTAAGCATTTAGAAATTGACACCCTTTTTTATATACCAAATTCATCATCCCATCCTTATCCTAGAGTAATAATATTAATTTTAAATTTGTTATAAATTAAAGGAAAAGTAAAACTATTGATTTCACCATAATCAATCAAAACTAAAGCTGAAAACCAGTTGAAGTACCTCTAATTTCAAGAGGGGTGGCTTGAAAATCAACATTTTGATTATCCAAAAACCCATACACCCTATGATTATCTTATTTTCGTAGTTTAAAATTATGATATTCCTTATGGTACTGGTTATCATGACATCATTTTATTATAGTAATCCAATGTGAATTTATGATACTACATCCAATTCTTAGCTTTAGACTATTGTTTATTTAGTTTGAAATATCATCTCATTTTATACTAAGACTTTCCTTTCACTTCTTCCTTATTATCAAACTCAATGACATCAATAAAAGTTTTTTAATTGGTCATATTGACATTATGCATTAATATTTCCTTCATTCCATCTTTAAAATTGGTCACCTTGGTCTCCTCATCATACATGTAGTTCACATGATGCAATAGATTCATGAACTTGTTCTCATATTTATTCATAGTCATGTTTTATTGATTTAATAACTATAAATTAGTTATATTTTTCTTCTTCAAGTTTTTATTAAGATGCCTCTTTCAAAACTATTTCTTAAAAATTGACCAGGTAAGTGTTAAAGGTAGACATACCTCTAAAACACATAGGTGATTCTAGCATGAATCTATAGCTCCAAACCAACTGGTAAGTTACTACCTTTACCTTCACATTTTAGGGCATATTTCATAGATTAAAATATTTATAAAATTTAACTAACCATGCATTGAGTACATCACCATATTCTTTGCCTAAAAAAGTAGGTAGTGGAAGAGTTTTAATTTCCTTAATGATGGGATCAACCACTATTAAAGGCATCTCTTGGATCACTTTCTCACCATCTTTCCCTTCATCTATTTTAGGTAAATATTTTTTTGAGACACCCTAAAGGTTATTAAACCTACCTTCATGGGTTTCCATCTTGATTTATAGAGAATTAAGAGTAGTTAATACCCCATTGAGGACTTTTTATTGCTTGGAATTTGAGTTTAATCTAGTAACATTATCTTTAGGGTCATCAACATTTATCCCAAAATTATTAAGGTGAGGTTTGTCTCTTCTTAGTTAATTTTTTGAGCTCCATGACCTCTTCCTATTTCTCTTCATCTACCTCTGCCTTTACCTCTACCTCTACCTCTACCTCTACCTCTACCTCTACCTCTACCTCTACCTAGGTTTTAATTACTTAGATTATTATTTTTAACATCACCATATCTTGTTCTCACAATCTTGAGGTTAAATAAGCAACAAATTAGGTAGATAAATAACACTAAACTATTTCCCGTAGTTCCCTAGAGCACAAAACTAAGGCTCTGATACCAAAATGTAACATCTCAATTATTTGTATAGTATTTATATATGATACAACCTTGAAAAAACTTAAAAACTTAAAAAATAATAATTGGGACAAGCATAATAGAGTCCATAACTATGTTATGACAAACACAATTACTTAGTTATGGTTAAAAATTCCTAAAGGATATTATTAGGAATTTAATTATAAAATTAATATGTATATTAGGGTGCATAATTTTACTTAATGTACACTCATACTCTCCAATGTATATAATCCTTTTATGGTCTTTATAATAGGACCATTTAAAAAAAATTATCCTTAACTTAATCCCTAAATTTGATATAAAACAACCTACATAATAGACATTCAAAGTAGATGACCTATGATATGAGATTACTATATAAACAATGAGTATTATCAAATTGAGATAATGTATAAATATTTAAATTCATGATATAAGAATCATCACACTAAGCTTACTCATGTAATTATTTACGTAATTCTATGAACAACAAGTCTTAAGCTTCATAACTATTTCCAAAAGCAATATAATGCATAGAATTTGAAAACACTTCCAAACTTACATGTCATGAGAAGGTTATTTCTTTCAAATAGTGCTACCTACTTATGTCACTTAATCATGACTCTATCTAGGATCTCTACACCATGAATTTTTTTTCCATATCAATCATATTCAACATATTTTTCAATGTAATCCAAATAAAATAAAGGTGTATTACCAATTATTATCATTGACGAACATTAACACATAAGTTGTTATCAAGCCACTTTGAATGGCATCTAAATGATCATAACAAAACTAGTTAAAGATAAATTCAAATTACTTAATTGAAATAACCTGACCATCTATATCATATCATAGTAACAACTTACTATATGTATATCTTACTATTCATATGGTTCACATGTATTTTTTACATGTTAAATAAAGATGGAGATCAAGATTCATAAACAAGCAATTTATATTTCAAAAACCATACTCATCATTGGAATAAAAAAGACCTTAAAATTCAAGAGGCTTGGGTTGCATATAATAACTAATGCATCAATTATTAATTTTTATTTATTTATCTTGCATTCATATAAAAGGATAGTTTGAAGCCACCTATTTATACTATGTGTGCATTATATAAATAATGATAATTATTGTAAGCATTCATATAAATATACTTAACTAATTAGTTTACTATTTGAAATATGATTCCTTTACAAAAGGATAATTTATAACATGTAGCATATATTAATTATTTCAATTATTTACCTCTTAAGCCAAAGGATTAACTTAACCATTTCTCAACACATTGCCTATGTGAAATAAGGTATTCATTACCCTAACAAGCTAATAAATTAGTTAAGACAAACACTATAATTCCATCATTCCATATGGATTCTAGATATGCCTTTAATATATTATTTTATGAAACACAATCAATACTAAAAAAAATTCTTATATAACACATCATTGTATAAATTTGATATTATAACTTGCTACAATTAGGTCAAAAGATATTTATAATTCAATCATAATGCATAGAAGTCTAACTATTAGCATAATAACTATTATTGTAATCTACCAAATCCTATAATGATACATTTTCTCATAACTGAAATTTTCTTAAAAAATATTATAATTAAAATTAATCCTGATGAAGGAAAATTCATGAACTTCACCATTTGATTAATTCACAAACTGAAGTAGTAAAGAATGATATACTTGATCATTATCATAAGACAAGCCTTATTTTTAATTCACTACTAAATCATTGAAGTTAGATATTGAAACCATAAAAATATGCTCTTATTAATATGCATCTACTTATAACTTATTCACATAAATATATTTATGCTATAAACAAGGTCTATAAAAGAAAATAATATACAATAATGTTCTTCTCATTACTAAAATTAATAGTAAATCAGAGATAACAATTATCATATTTCAAAACATATATCAAAAATCTCAAAATGAATCATAAAATAATAACCAATATTCATTCCATATAAGAATGAACATGTTCTTATTAATATTTTAATCATTTTATTTACAACCTAATCTTATAAATCCAAATAATTTAGTCAAAAAGCTACTTTAATGAAGAGTGCAATGCAAAATGGAAATACTCCCATATAGAAGAAGTAAATACCCACACTTTCATCCCAATGAGCCCATCCATTAGTATCCCTAGAACACCCCATCCTTCAAGTTGATGAGGAACTATGTAGTAGGGATAGGTGAAATAATGATGAGATGACCAAGAAATTTTGAGATTAAGGTGAAAAAATCACTACACAAGACTCAAGAAAGAGAAAGAATAATTTCTAACAAAATAGGAAATCCATATAATAAAGGTGCAACTATGTTTAAGTTTCATGTCATAGTTCATCTTAGGAGTTAATTTAGATTGGCCTTCTCCTATCATCAATTTCTTGTTAATCCATAAACCCAAATAAAAATTATATTTTATTAAAGTATATTACATATCATTAAAAACAATCATACCTATATATTTGTACAACTATCTTCAAAAATATGATGAAACTAAAATGATTTTAGAAATTTAGACCTCATTCAACATCCATGTAGGAAAATGAAGATTAAAAATTATGCATGGCACCCACTATTTCTAGCAAACAAAATCCTCTACCCCATGAATCAGATTATGACACAATAGAATAAACTCATATCCAATTGAAAATTAACACACAGTCTGCTCCTCTAAGCCTCATGATTTCTAAAATAAAGAGCCAAATAATAAATAAACATAGTTTAAACACACATCAATACCCTTGAAAATATAGGTTTCTAAAAAGAAAACTTCCATGGATGCAAGATAAAATGCATAGTTATAACTCAAACAAAATTGAGCTCAGCCATATGTATGATTTTAAAAAGTTTCATTGTAAAACCACATAATAATTTCATTAAAAACTTAGATGATATTCCATTTTAATTGAATCAAAACATTCACACTCATGTAAAAAAATAAAAATGGGGTTCCCAAATACAAAACTAGGGTTTTACAAAAAAAATGCACCTCTAGACAACAACATTTTATTATAAAAACTTTGAAACCCTACCTAATTATTTCCAAAACAAAAATATGAGTTTAATGCATATTACAAAAGATTTATGTAGTTAACCATGCTATAAAATCACTAAACAATAATTATGGACAACATTTTATAAAAAAATATGCATCAACCAAACAATTGCAAGATTTTTCCACAAAAAACACAACTTTAAAGAACACATAATGGAGAATAAGATCACAACTAGGTTTCATACTTAACCATGCATGAATATGGATCTAATATGTAGTGTGTGGTTAATGGGAAGTATCATGACTTCCCATTAAATCCACCATGCAATTTTCACTTAATAATCAGATATAATAATAAACTAAAATAATAACATCACTTACTCATGGCCATCTTGTAAATGCAATTGCTCATGACCTTCCTAACTTACATTAGACTGAAATCTCCTCAAACTCTTTTTGGGTTTCCAAAATCAAGACCACTTACACCTCCATTTATCCCATCATAATTTTAAAGTGTGGCTGACAAAAAAAACCATTTTTCTCCATGATGGCCACTAGTTCCCCCAAAAAAGCAACTCATTAGTGGACCATAACTTCATAGAGTACCCAACTCTTATGGATTCCTAAATTCCATAAAAAATTTGATATTATATAACTAGGGTTTTAGTTGGATGATCTTGAGTAACCAAAAAATGACCATAATAAAGTCAAATATAATCTATAGGATTGATGGCTTTAAAGATTTTTTAATTATGACATAATATTTCACCAAGGTTAAATGTCTCATTGATGCATGAATATGTATCACAAGTACCTAGAATTTTCAAGAGCACTTATCATTTTATAATTTTGAGAATTTAGCACATGAGTTATCAATTGTGACAATCTTGTTATTTATTGATAGAATAGAGGCAAAGCAAGTGAAATGTTTCACAATATTTATAATGTTTGGTGGCTAGGAGCCACCATGGCAAAATAGTTAATCTATGTCAAATATGAATTATACTATGCTAATAATAGTGAATTATGATCAAGAAATAATCTAAGATGGATATTTACAATGAAAATTAAGCTAGATCACTCTAGTTAAAAAAAGGATCAAAAAGAAAGGTAAGTTAGAGAAGAGATGTTGTTGATCTTCATTACAAACATCATGACAAAGTTCAAATATCATCTAGGCATGCACTTAACCAATGCAAGACATGAAGTAGTGTAGACTCAAATCCTATCACATATCAGGTAAACATCTAAGGAATGTGGAAAATAATGCAAATAAGAACCAAGTTAAATTTAAATATTTACCCTGCAAGGAAACAACATTAGCCTAAATGCAAGAAGAGTGAGAAAATGAAATGAACCTAAAAACTTTCAATTAACCTAACATTGGCACAAGTTAATAGCTCTGATTTTTAATATAAACATCAAGAATTATTGAGAACCATTTAAAACTAAAAGTCGAAACAAACAAGTGAGAGAGAAGCCAAGATAAGAAAAGACAATTAAATCCAGACAAACTTTGTATAATTCCTTGCTTATATTAATTTCTCAAAAGTTACAATTGATTTTGGTTCAAAAAACTCCCCCTTTCAAATGGACACAACCTCCTTTATATAAACATTTCATGAGGTATGCCTGGTCATTTCTTATCAAATTGTAACTAGACAAGTGTCCTCATGAAATTGGACAAGTGTCATAGACAAGTTTCTCTTTACAAATGTTTTAGGACAAATTACCTTCTTTAACTATGATTGATAGGCCATGGGCTTTATAAAATGCACACGATTAAAATAAATTTCCTTCTCAAAATGTTATAAAAGCTTAGTTATCAAAGGAGATTTCCTTGTCTAAATAACTTTGGGACCCTTTGGCTGATGAAGTCCCCTATTTCTATTGCAAGATCTTCATGTCTCTTTGATGCTCTTAGATTTTAGAAATATTCTCCTATGTTATTTAGAATTATATCCATAACCCTACTGTTATCCATCTTATATTTCCATTGGCTCTTACTTCTCAATTCCTACATCTGAGGTCAAATAGAGTTACATGTTCTCTCAAGAAACACCCTTCTGAGCTACCATGGATGAAAATTCTAATAAATTTCCCACTAGTGGACTCTAGATTGAATTATCTTCACATAAGTGACAATTTAGTTCCCCTCAACTCAATTACAATGCTAATAGGAATGAATCAAGTCATCTATACACTCTTTTATGGCTTCATTTCAAGTAGGCTCACAAGGAACTTTAGTCACATATATGAGCTCAAACCATAATTTTCACGCCTTAAAATGTATTAAAATTTGCCTATTTATACATTTACATCACTAGGTCCATAAAATATTCAAGTTTGTCATTTTATTCTTGCATGGTATCGCCCTAGAATTCATGTTCATTAATACTCAAAATATGACCATTTGTCATTTTTGGACACATGTCAATATTTCATTAGCTCTGAGCCCTTTGAAAATTTATCTTTGCCTCACACCATATGATCATCATTATATGAATCAATACACTCTATTATATCCTTTTTGTCTAGGCAAATGATCTCCATTAGATCTTTTGATTGAGTTCACATGGTGGAGATACTTATCACCCTTTGACTCATCCTAAGGCTACATTCAATTCTTGACTCATTATGTTCCATTAATTATATTATGTACAATTCATCACATACCATCAACTGATGGGAATGTGCTTGAGCTTTATTATGAACCATGACATGATCTTCACTTTTCAACATCTATCTCATACCTTTACATCTTCCACATCTAATCAAATGCATGTTGTATATTTTGATATGGGTAATTAAATGTGATTGGTTCTTGCAAATAATAGGAAATATTAAATTTACATCTTGGGAATAATATAAAACTTAAGTTACAGTCTTGGACCAAGGTTTTCATTCATATTAATAAATATGAATAAATCTCTAGGCTAAAGTCTTAAGCTAAGTTTAGAACATATTAAAGGGGAACATATGAAATAAAAGACATAGCATAATGTCTTAGCCTAAGTTTTTTATTTTATTAATAAATATTATATACCTTAGAGTAAGGCTTTCGGCTAAGATTTATAACAAAGGGACCATGCATTAGTTAGACCATGCAAAAAATAGACCAAGGGGTCATGGGATATAGAGGGACCAAGCATAATATTTGTAGACTAAGGTTTTGGACATGTTAACAAACATGACTAAGCCTTAGGATAAAAATTAAACTAAGTCCATGGCATAATTGAAGTTTTCCCATGTAATTTATTCCCATATAATTTTAAATTTAATTCAAAAGGGACCCAAGTTTAAAACATTATACTAGGGTTTTAACATGACTAGAAATAGATCCAATTAATATTTGATAGATCAAAAACTAAAAAAATATAAATTTAAAATTGAAGAATAAAACCTTAAGCATGTTCAGTCCCAAATGAGATTTCATTAAACCTGAAATATACCAATATAAGCAATAACTTTTAGCAACATTGGAAGGGGTAAAACCATGATCATCTGGCAACATATCCATTAATCCAAATGAGAGTTATAAACAACGTGAAAACATGCTAGATATATTATGATCAAGTGAATTTTCAATTTTAAGGTACAAATTTTCATAATTTGACACAAGGGTCCCCATTTTTTAATAATGGGGGTACATTGAACTAAATAAATGTTGACTTCTGGAGGAAACATAGTAAGATGTTAGAATTCAGAGACTATGGAATATAATAATAATTAAGTTAGTTATTCAACTTGATTATTCACCATTATTTAGTTCAATTCATGGTTAAATAAATCCTTACACATGCAAAATTAGGATCAAACATTAAGACCTAGTCATGTTGTGTGTTTGCTTTAATTCCACTTGCTATTTACCATGGGATTTAGGGAAACAAATTCTAGATTTCATGACATTAATCATTAACACTAACTTTCAACATGTTTGGATATTCATTAAGAACCATGCTTTAGTTGAGGGAAGGCTTGGGCATTGCTTTGATATCAGCCAAGCATCCATATCCCTGATAGAGATGCTTTTGGATCTACTCAATGCCTTGCTTCACTTCCAGCTAGGTGTATATAAACCTAATGGAGTTTACCAAAATCACATTTCATTATAAAGATCTTGCATTTTGAAATAAGGTTATTATTTTTTATATTTTTCAAGTAATTTTGACTTTCTATCAAAGGTTGGGAACCAGGTTAGCCAATTTTTGGTATTTGGTCAAGTATGTGATCTTTAGACAATCATATTTGGTTGTAAAATTTATCCTAAGAATTAATGTTTGTTAAGTACAAACATGATTGTATCTTAATAATTCAATTTTTCAACCCATATGTGAAATCCTTCTTACAACCAAGAGTAGATTAGAACAAGGTTTTTCCAATTAGTTTTTACTAGTTTCTCCAAATTATAACGTTAATCTCATATTTTAACAATCCATGGTCAACTAATGTTGAGAAAACATACCTACATTTATGAACTATGGAGTTCCTTTTGAGTTGAGGACTATCCAAAAGGACTTATTTATAATCAAGAAAAAAATAATTGAAAACAAAGAAACAAAGCAAACAAATATATACAAACATGTGTACAAATAAGGGATAAGAAGGAAAGAATAGAAAGAAACTAACCTAGCCTACCTACACTAACTCCACAAAGAACTTACCTCCAAGATCAAATGGAAAGTTGTTTATCCTAACATATAACCTTGAAGCATGATTTATTCTATTCAATGGCCTCTTCTTGTGGATAGGAGCACTTTTTTGTTCATTTCTTCTATGTGATGTATCTTTATTCCTTATCTCCATTCTCTAGTACCTAGATTGAAGATATAGATCTAAAACCTAATCATATTCTTCAAAACTCCTTGTCTTATATCAAGTGTGCTAATTATCCTTCACTCATATACTGATAGTTACTTATACCATCAATATTCAATGTTGGTAGTTCATCTATCATTCTTAAATTGATATCTTCATTAAGTTTGGCTTGATGTGGAGATGGGATATCAACCATTGTACCATAACTCTCCAAGTCATCCCAAAAGTCTAGTTCATCATGATCAACTAAAAGGGAATGAAACTCATTTGAAATCTTACCATTCAAATCAGGTTGATCACATACTTCCAACCTTTTGATGGGGTTATATGGAAATCCCTAATCTACTACACTTGCTTCATCTTCATCATATATGAATAATGACATCTCTTATTTTTAATCTAGTCCCACCTCATCTTTCTTTGGGATCTTCATAATGATATTTTTATCTTGGAGTACCTCAATTTGTTTCAAAAAAACTTGGTATAAATGTTGCCACTAGTTAGCTTCTTCAAGGATATCCTCAATTTCAGCAATGATCTCATATGAATTATCCTCATCTATCTTCTAAAGAGAGGCCAGCTTGTATTTGATATTTTTCATGGGGTTGGTTATCTTGAATGACTAATCCTTCTTCTAGATCATTTTTAGGTTCATTTTTTTCTTTTAATGGAAAATCAAAAGCCCATACCATAAAGGATTTAGATGTCCTTACAAATCTAGATGTCCTACAATATTGTCTTGATTAAACACAGGTTCAAATGTACTCTTTTCATTTTTATATGCTTCAAATAAATTACAATGATCAGCTAGAGCTATATCACAAAGATTCCTTTCATGTACATTCTCAAATGACCTATTATTATTTTTATCATGAAAGGTATTTGTAAGACTATTGAACCTTTGAGAAGCATACTGTTTATTGGAGTTTCCTCTAGTATTGCCCACTTGATTTCAAAACTAAAGGTTATTAATGCTTAGATTTTGAACCATCTTAAGTATGGATTCATTTTCATTCTTTGGTGCTTCTGAGTTATGAACTTGATTTTAATTACTAGTGGTTGGCATTAAAGCACTCTATCACTATAGATGAAATCCATTTGTACCATTGTTTAAGATCCCCAAATTTTGGCTAGGATGGGCATGGCTTAAGGTTAGTTGAATCAAGACTATTTTCTAATCTAAGGTAGACACACTTTGATTTTAATTAAAAATTACATTCAAATCAGGGAAATTAATATGTATATTTAGGATAACATATGCAAGCTAACTTTGAGGCTGAATTTGATCATTGATTATTATAGCTTCATCATAGGCCAAGGCCAAGGTGTTTATGACTCCAATAGATATTTTGAGAAACATAAAGGTCATGGGATATAAAGCATCCTTGTAAATATCTAAGGCTAAATCCTCATCAGGTATATAAGGGGCCATGGTTCTACTAAACATCTTCTAGAATATAGCGTTAGAGGCTCTAATGGTCTCACTAGAATTTATCTTAACAGTGGTGAATTACTAATACAAAATATAAGGACTGATGATTTTACTAAATTAATCAATAAATATACTTTTTAAATCATTCCAACTAGTGATATAGTTTTCTAGAAGATTGAGGAACCATTCATATGTAGCATCTTTGAAAATAAATTGAAATATTCTACATGATATATCTTCATGAACTACATTTAGCAATCTTAAAGTAGATTTGAAATATTTAACATGTTCTTCAACTATGACAACATTATTGGGACTGAATGAAGGCAAATACCTTTCAAGGTTTTTTTGTAAGTCATGTATCTAAAAAGACACATTGATAAAAGACCCAACTAACCATGTCATACCTTGATGAGGATATTACTTGTGATGGTTCCATCTTGATAAAAATTTGAACCCTATTTTATATATGATGTGTAAGTCTTATCTTAATAAATAGCAGTGATCAAACTTGCACATTAAGCTAATTTTTTACAAGTGTGTATAAATAATAATAAAATAAATCAATTTTTAACTAAATTAGCTCAAAGATATGCCCAAATACATGAATATAAATGATACTTACATGTCTAGGCTCAAATAAACTCAAACATACAAAGGATTTATCAATCTTTGAAACAAATAGCTATTATTAACCTTAAACTTGTTTTATTCATAAATCTCAAGTTATATTTAGCATAATTATGCATATACCTTAAAAAAACATCATTCATTATCTAAATGAAGAACAAATATTGGTCTAAGACCATAAAAATCAATGACTTTTACATAATTAAGTAAATAATGACATAATTGTGCAAATATTACACCAATATTTTAACACAATTCACAAGAATGGGAAAAAATACTTCAAAGCTACAAAGATCCAGTAAGGCCCTCCTTCAAGTTCTAATGAAACCCCTCCTTTTGATGTTTGAATATGTATCACAAGTGCCTAGAGTGTTCAAGAACACTTCTCATTTTAGAATTATAATAATTCATCACATGAGTTTTAAGTTGTGATAATCCTATTATATTTTGATGGAAAAGAGGCAAATCAAGTGTAATGTTTCACAATATTTATAATGTTTGGTGATTGGGAGCCACCATGGCCAAATAGTTAATTTGTGAAAAATATGAAGTATAATATTCTAAGAACAATGAATTATGATTAAGAACTAATCTAAGATGGATATTAATAATGAAAATTAATCTAGAGTGATTTGGTTAAAAAGGGAGAAAAAGGAAAGGTAAGGTAGAGAAGAGATGTTGACAATCTTCATTCCAAACATCATGACAAAGTTTAAATATCATCTAGTCATGCACTTAACCAATGTATGACATGAAGTATCATAGGCTCAAATCCTTTCACACATCAATAAAATGTCTAAGGAATGTGGAAAATAATGAAAATAAGAACCAAGTTCACTTTAAAGATTTACCCCTGCAAACAAACAACCTTAGCCCAAATGCAAGAAGAGTAAAAAAATGAAATAAAGCTAAGAAATTTCAATTAACCTAGCATTGCAACAATTTAATAGCTCTGCATTCAAATTTACACACCAATAATTCATGAGAACCATTCAAATCTAGAAGTTAGGACAAACAAGTGAGAGAGAAGCCAAGATAACAAAAGACAAGTAAATTTGGAAAAACTCTATAGAATTCCTTGCTTATATTAATTGCTCAAAAGTTACAATTGATTTTGACTCAAAAAAATATCTCCCCCTTTACAATATACAATACCTCCTTTATATAAACATTTCATGAGGTATGCCTGGTCATTTCTTGTCAACATGCAACTAGACAAGTTTCTCTTTACAAATACCTAACCAATTATCTTATTTAACTATGATTGATATGCCATGGGATTTATAAACTACACATTCTTAAAATAATATTCCTTCTCAAAATGTTATACAAGCTTAATTACCAAAGGAATATTCTTTGTCCAACTAACTTTGGGACCCTTTGGCTGATGAAGTCCCCCATTGTTATTATAAGATCTTCATGGATCTTTGATGTTCTTGGCTTTCGGCAATCTTCTCCTATGTTTTTAGGATTACATCCATAGCCATAATGTTGTCTAACCTATATTTACCTTGGCTCTTTATTTTGGCTTCCTACATCCGAAGTCAAATAGAGTTCCACATTCTCTCTAGAAACACCCTTCTGAGCTGCCATGGCTGAAAATTCTATTAAATTACCCACTAGTGGACACTAGATTGAATTATCTTTGCATAGGTGACAATTTAGTTCCCCTCAGCTCAATTACAATTCTAATAATAATGAATCAGGGCATCCATACACTCTTTTAGGGATTCATTTTAAGTAGGTTCACAGGGAGTTTTAGTGGCATCTGTGAGCTCAAATCACTAGTTTTGTACCTTGAAATGCATTCAAATTTGCCTATTTATACCTTTGCATCACCAAGTCTACAAAATCTTCAAGTTTTTCATTTTGTTATTATATCTAATCACCATGGCATCTTTATTCATTAATAATCTAAATATGACCATTTGTCACTTTTTAACATGTGTCAATATTTCATTGGCTTCAAGCACTTTGAAATTTTAACTTTACCTCACACGGTCTGAACATCATTGTACAAATCAATGTACTCCATTCAATCCTTTATATTTGGGGAAATGCACTCTATTGGATTTTTTGATTGAGTTCCTATAGTGGTGACAGTTGTAACCCTCTCACTCATCCTAGGGCTAGGTTGAAGTATTAACTCACTATGCTCTATTGATCAGATTGTGTACGCTACATTGTGTATCATCAATCAAAAATAATGTGCTCAAGATTTATTATGAATAATGAAATTGAATTTTTAACATTGATCTTGCACCATTAAATCTTTCCCATCTGATTGGATGTGTGTTATAGATTGTGATCCAAGGAGTCGAATGTGATTGGTTCCTATAGATAATAGGAAATATTAAAGTTGAATCTTGGGAATAATATAAATTTAAGATAAAGACTTAGACCAAGGTTTTCATTTGTATTAATAAATATGAATAAATATTTAGGATAAAGTATTGAGATAAGTTTATAACATATTAAAGGGGACCCCTCAAAATTAAAAACATAACATAAAGTCTTAGCCTAAGGTTTTTATTGTATTAATAAATATGATAAAATATAGGGTAAGGCTTTAGGATAAGCTTTATAATAAAGGGACCATGCATTTGTTAGACCTACCAAAAATAAACCAAGGTGTCATAGGACATAGAGGGACCAAGCATAATAATTTTATACTAAGGTTTGGTCATGTTGAAAAACATGACTAAGATTTAATATAAAAATTAAACTAAGTCCATGTCATAATTGAAGTGTTCCCACGTAATTTATTCCCATGCAATTTTGAATTTAATTCAAAAGGGACCTAGTTTTATAACATTAGACTAGGGTTTGAACATGACTAAAAATAGATCCAATTAATCTTTGATAGATCTAAGGCTAACAAAATATCAATTTAACATTGAAGCATAAAACCTTGAGCATGTTCAGTCCCAAATGAGATTCCATTAAACCTATAATATAGAAACATAAGAAACAATTTTTAGCAACATTAGAAGGGGTGAAACCATGATCATCTGACAACATTTCCATTAATCCAAATGGAGTTATGAATGGGGGTATGTTTACCTCAACATGTCCCAATAATAAACATAAACTAAATAAATCCCCATGATCAAGTTATGGTCCCAAACATAATTCAAACTCCTACTCATAATGCCCAATATGACTAAGTAAACAAAGCATATGCATCTATAAAATTTATTTGGAATTTCCAACATACACAAAGCCAAGATGAGATCCAAGATAAGTAAAATTATTTCAAAGCCATGATGGGTGTGATGAATAATAAATGAAAAATTGATACAAAAAATTAATAACACAAAAGGAAAGAAGACTAAGATGGAAAACATCATGTTGTAATCAAATCTTAGAAATGAAACAAATTTACTAAAAAGTGAAAAAAGAAAGTGAATATGAAAATATAAGTTAAACAAAATAAGACTAAAATGAGTCTACATAACATTAATAAATGAACTACACCTAAAATATCAAGATGAAAAAAATGTCACGTATTTGATCAATAAAACTTAATCACCCTAGATTCTTTGTTGTCAAGGTCCAAAATCAACCTAGCTCACAAAATATGTCCCTACAAGCACCAAAGTAGGACACTAATAGTATCTATACAAGGTATAAAAAATAAATACACTAAATTAATTCTAAACTAAATTTAATATCAAATATGACAGATTCTAAAAATACCTAAATTTAATAACATTATGACAATATGAAATGTCCAAAATAAATCAAGATCACATCACATCATCTCATTAGTTAATATTATCACCAAATGTCTAATAATAGTAATGTGTATGGAATTGTATTAAATAAACCATAGTTAACAACATAATCAAACTAAGTAGTATCCAACTGATCAACATGAAATTTCAAAACTCGACATGTGATATTTAGGCCAATTTATACATGACCTCAATTGGAGCATCCCGTTTATGGGACTATAGGTTATCTTTGGCATACTTTACTTTTATTTATATACTTACTCATTTCTTACTTAGTCACCTTCTTCTAAGTTGAGTTATTGATTTATCTATTCTTTCATATAGGTGTGTACATATGTGGTTACTGTGATCATCTTAATATCACTTTATTTTCCAATTGATTACCATGTTTTGTTTTTCATTTCCTGTTCATTATTATCCTAATATATAAATTCACACTATAAATATTATGATGATTATATTAGTATGATTTTAGTAAATACAATTATAAAATACATTCTACACCTTGAGATAACATACTATTTTTCCACTTCTTGATATTTTATTTTTTTCCCTTTTTCATGGAACATGTTGAGATTACATGATCACATCCATTATATTCCTATATACATTATGAAATTAATCAATTAAATATTCCCCATTAGTGGTATTCACCTATTCTATGTTATATTGCATATCCATTTTACACATGGAATTACCATAGAGTGAAGGAATATAATTTTCCTTTCTCACATTTATTTTCTATTCAATTTAGTACAAATTATTCATTGACATATACAATGGAATTTTTAGAGTGGGACACAATGAGTATCAACTAGATAGAGTTGAATGCATGTAGATGAATCTGTATGTATTAGTGAAACTTGAAGAATAACACATAAAATAGAAGAAACTTGTATTCACAATAAAAGTTATATTAATTAACATTTAATATTAGCATTAGATAAAAAGTGCATAGAAAGATACATCATATATTGAGTAATTAGGTCACCCAACAAGGTAATTGACTCAACTCACAATTATAAAAAGTCTTAAAATGTACATTTCCTAATGACCTAATACTAACATAAGCAATCGAAATAAGACTATGTAGACAAAATCTAATGGGACAAAAGTATATGCCAACACCCACCCTTAAGAGTATCTTAGGTGCATATAAGAATTGGATCCCAACATAAAGTCCTGACAAGGTACCCATGTACAAAGAGATGATCCCTTAGAGGAGGAAGGAAATGAAGCTGCCCAAACCCCAAGAAGAGCACAAAAATGAAGATACTTGATCTTAGTGAAAGGTTTGGTAAATATATAAATAATTTTCTAGATATCTAAATGTATCAAATATCAATGACTTGCTCATGGATGAGCTCCTAATGAAATGCATGTGAATCTTGATATTATTCATCCATCAATGGAGGATCAAATTATTGTAGATCTATATTATGCTTACATTGTCATAAAAGATGATTATGGGTTATTAAAATTGAATTCCAAACTCAGTGAGAATCTCCTAAAGGAAAATAGCCTTAGTGAAAACTTTAACAACTCATCTATATTCTACCTTTATAAAGGATAAATCAATAACATTCTTATTTTTACTTGACCAACCAATTAGACTTGAACCAAAGGAGAAACTATAGCCAGAAGTAGACTTATGATTTTAAATTTCACTAACCCAATATAAATTTGTATATCTAATCAAGTTGATGCCAATGTCTAATCCATAGTGAATATTAAAACTATGAGTACCCTAAATGTAATGTATAATCCACTTAGTTGCTTTCTAGTGTATCTCATGTGCTTCTTCCATGAATCTAGAGACCATGCCCACTAGATATGAGATGTTAGGTCTAGTGTGTGTAAGGCAGATGAGACTATCAATAGGTTATTGATAGGAGGTAATATGAATCAATGGAGATGGAAATCAGCCTTAAGATTCACACTAGATAGAAAAAGACTCAGAGTTGGCTTACAGTCAGCCATGTTAAATCATGAAAGATAATCAAGAGCATACTTGGATTAGGCAATAGTGATCTCAGAATTAGATTGAGTAATTTTAGTCCCAATAAAGTAATGCACCAAACCCAAGCCAGTCATTGAGAACCTATCAGATAATGTAGTTTTCACTATTGTGATGGTAGATGGATAAATTTTTATGATCAATAAGTCATCCATGTAGAGAAAGAAAATTAATAGTTAATCATCCTATCATAAAATGTAGACATTTAGATCTAAATTTCATCTAGAAAACCCAAATAAAATATAAAAAAATGAGTCCATATTGGTATACCAAGTTTGAAGAGCTTATTTGAGGCCATATATATATTTCCAAAGTTTGAAAACTAAGGAAGAGTATTATAAAAACCATTATGTTTGCTCCATGTATATTTAGTCTTTGAGGTCACCATGAAGAAAGGCGCTATTAACATCCATCTAATGAACATCCCAATAATGTGTTATAGTAATGGTGAGAGTGAGTTAGATTGATTTCATCCTAGTAACTAGGGTGGATGTCTCAATGTACTCAATGCCAAACACTTGAGAAAAACCCTTTTCTACCAAACACAACTTGAACTCATATATGGACCCATATTCTAAAAATTTTATTGGGTAGATCCACCTACATAGATAAAGTTTTCTTCCCTTAGGAAATGGGAATAAATCCCAAGTTTTGTTCCTCTACAAGGATCTATATTTATCTTCCATAGAACTATCCCACTTAGGAGTGTTTGATGCATCAAAAAATGATTGTGGATTGAAAGTAGATGCAATGAAATCATTTAGGGCATCCTATATTTATGAATGGGTTTTCTTGTTGTCTGATGGAACTCTAACCCATTAAATAACACTTTTTAATATATGTCTAGCCCAAATGGGACCAATGCTTGGAGAGTTAGGAGGAGATTCCTCACCTTTTGAATATATTATAAAAGAAGGAGGAGGATAATCCTCATCACTACTCTCATCATCATAATTAGAAGAAGAATATGGATCATCAAGAGGTTGATCAAGAAGATCTAAATCATCAGAACTATCATAAAATCTAAGTGCATTTAAGGAAGAGTGAGAGGTGTCGAGTGTGGATTTTGGAGGACCCTCTAAAAAATAAACACTCATATAAATGAAAAACACATGAGTGCTGAGGTGGATAATCATGTATCCTTTAACACCCTTAGGATATCCAATGAAGATGTAAGACCGAATCTAAGGTTTCAATGCCTTATGTTTTTAATTTATAATGCAGGCCATAACATGTTAACCAAACACTCAAAAGTGCTCAACTATGGGTTTCTAAGCACTTCAAGATTTAAAAGGAGTGACTCCCTTTAATTCTTTGTGAGGAACTTAGTTCTAGATATAATAAACATAGTTGATGAGATTGACGCAATACAAAGGTACAAGAAATTGGAGTGTAGCATAAATTTATCAATTTCCTCCAATGACCTATTTTTTCACTCTCTAACACCATTCAGTTGAAGACTATATGTAACTATATGCTATAGTTCAATCCCCTCTACTATACAAAATTGATCAAAATAGTTGTGAACATACTCACCACCATTGTTAGTGCACAAATTATTAACGAATTTATATATTTTTATACAAGTTTCTTGAATTCCTAAAAATTGTCAAAGACCTCTAATTGTTGCTTAAGAAAATACACCCAAGTTTAACTAGAATAGTCATCAATGAAAGTAAGAAAGTACTTTATCCTATTGAATGAAGGTTTTTGAAATGGGATATTAATGTCACTATGAAAAATATCCAATATTTGTGTATAATTTCATGATTATCCCTTATATAATTCTCCTCAAGATAGTTACCAATAATGCAACCTTGAAAAGCTTTGTTAGAAAACTTAACTTGTGGTAACCCTAAAAATAGGTATTGATAATTGATCTGCTCTGCTAGTGATAGTTGAGATGGATGAATCACTCATGCCATAATTTACTCACTTATGAGTGAGTGAATAACATAGTAGAGGGTTGATCAAGATTAAAATGTTAGAAAGTATATAAATTTGAATGGTGATCTACTTTACCAAATGTAATAATAGAGTCACTATTAACTTCCCTAATAACCACAAAATTAGATTTGAACTCAAATCTCTTTCCCAAACTGATATGACTAATATAGTAAATATAAATTTTAGTGTAGAAAGAGGGAACACATAGAACATCATGAAATGTCCCACCATTCACTTCAACTGATCATCTCCCACTAACTTATATAGAAGTATCATCACCCAACAAGATAGAAGGCATAAAGCAAGGATCCAAGAATGATAACATGTCCTATGGTGAATCCATGTGGTGAAAGGCTCCAAGAATGATAATAGGTCATGTGATTAATCCATGTAGTGTAAGGAAACAAAACTAATGACCCATGTGGAAGGCTAGGATGCAACTATAATAAGTGATTTTACCTTATATTTTCCCTTCTTACTATCTTTGGACATATAAGATGTTTTTACTAATAAAATCTAACTAAAATAATCATGGACACTGATATTGTACTTTTTAAGTATTTTTATTAGTTTCTCACTCTACGTATTCATACATTTTGACTCATTATGACCATATTTATTGCAATAGACACTTGTGAGTCACTCTTTCTTAGGTTTCCCATCTAAAGAGGAAGACTCTTTTGATGATTTTGGCTTAGCATCAGATTTTTGACCCTTTATTTACTCTGGTCCCTCTTATTTTATTTATTCTCCTTACTATTGGAATAATTCTGTTTGTCATGACTCATAATCAAAGGATGAGATTTGGAGGACTTTAGCGTACCTATTTGAATGAGTTTTTCTCTCCCCCAAGTTAATTCAATAATAAAGTCATCAAAGGATTACATTATCCATGTATCTTTAAGGGCACACTTGGTGGCATGGAAGGTATAAATGAATACATAATAGTCAAATCACAACTTGGCAAGGATGGAAAGAATCAATTGATCATCCTTTTTATCAATGTCACATAGTTTCAACTATAACTTGAGCAATGTAAACTTTGTGAAGAAGTCTTGTATCATATCAAAGTCACCTGGGATCAAAATTATGAGCTCATTATCTAACTCATGACCCCTCATTTCATCCTACTTTCCTAATATTTTATCAAATAAGGTCCATAATTAATTTGAAGTTATTATAGACTCGATATGAAAAATAAAGTCAGGAGACAAATAGGCACAATAGATCATAGGCTTCATCACTTTGGTTGTGCCATTTTACATTATCTACATCTATTACCACTTATATTTTTATACCCATCATGGTTTATTGTAATTATTTGATCCTCAAGAACATTTGCACTTTGCCTTTCCACTCATCATAGTTTAATTGTGTAAGAATCAAACTCAACTGAGATCCATGGTACAAAAAGGAAGTATATGTTTAATTATGTGTGTTGTAGACTGGTAATATGATACCTCATAAATCTATGAAGGTTAAAATTAACAAAGCACAAGAATAGTACCATTATGAAGAGCTTAAAAATACACACACTTTAAAAAAAAGGCACCTCGAAAGGACCAACAGGATAAAAGTTACACTTGATTGAAGTTCAATATGGCAAGGTGATTCTCCACATTATAAAATTTGAAAAATGTTGAGCATTCAAAACATGGAATTTTAAGTACCCACTATTAGTAACCCAAATTTAATCCCCCTTCATGTGACCATACCATATGACTAGGGGGCTAAGGGTAGGATGAGGGATCTCCCATTTTGTGATGTCACTGTATACTATGATACGACTTGGAGAGTGATGTCGCTCCCAAAATGTCCCTTTCTTATAAATGAATAGTGTCAAAAATTAATGGCTTAAATTTGACATCTTCTATACCATCACAGGTAGGTGGAATAACATGAAAAAACTACATGAGTGCTTGAGCAGGTAATGGAGTTTATGGGGGTTGTCAGCACTACCAACTAATTCTACAAGGGTTGCTTACACCATCACTAGGTTTTGTGGGGTGTTTTTGCACCACCTTCAAGTTCTAAGGGGTTATTTTTACCATTATTGGGTTATATAGGGGGTGTTTTCACCATCAACAGGGTTTGTGGGTCATGTCAACAATGTCGTTGGGGGCCACTGATTGTGATAGCATGCTAGTCAGGGTCTGCTAGAGGTGTTGACATGATGGTCATGGTCTACTAGAGGTGTTGGCATATTGTTTAGGGTCTATTAAATTTGATAACATAGTGCTCATGGTTGACTAGAGGTATTTTCATGATAGTTAGGTTCCAACAAAGGTGTTGACATGCTAGTTAGGTTTTGCCAAAGGTGTTTATAAGTGTCTTAAGACTCGATGGGTGTGCTTACATGGGTCATATATTTTGTACTGTGTGTAAGTAGGGGTCCCAATACTTGATGGTCATGCTCATAAAGGTCATGAATTATATAAGGTGCGTAATCCTAGGTCTTATAACTTGATGGGTATGAAAATAGGGTTATCAGGATCCATAGGTATTGTAGGCACATAATTCTATCAAGTTTGAAGAAAGCCTAGATCTACAAATTTGGAGAAATTTATTCAAAAAATAAGAGAGACCCACTTTGTTTCTTGACAAACCTAGAAAAACCTAGAATTTTTTTTCCCTTAATGTCACCTGATGTATTGATTTTTGTAGATTGTAAGAAAACACATCTAAACCCTTAAAAAAATGTCTAAAATAACTTGTCACCAAATAAGGTCATGTGGGTAGTTAAATATAGGGTTTATGTACCTTATAAATATAGTGGTGCTATCCATTTTTTAGTTTATATCCATGTATATGTTACATTTTCATGGATTTTTTTAAAATCTGACCAAACCCTAAAAACCAGAATTAGTGAAAATTTTGAACAAGACAGAATGCAAGATTTACAACAAAATCAATGGCAATAATTTACCAATAGTTCAATTATACCATGTTATATTGATCCACAATGAGGATCAACTAGATATGGTCAAATTAATGGAGGTTAATCTATATGGAGTAATGAAACCTGAAGAATAACTCACAAAATGGAAGAAGCTTATCTTCACAACAAAAGTTGTATTAATGAGCATTAAACATTAGCATTAGTCAAAAAAGGCATAATAAGATATATTATATAGAGAGGAATTAAGTCACCCAAATATTTAATTAACTCAAATTACAATTAAAAAATGACCTAAGCGCATTTTTCCTAATGACCTATTAATAACAAAAGTAAGCTAAATAAGATGATGTAGACAGGTGGGACAAAGGTCTACACCAACATGACTAATTAGATATATTTTATTTTTTAATTTTCAAACCCTTCCCATTTGAATTAATTCATTTATTGATTACTTGTTTTTCATATTTCAAAAAGTAAAAAAACATTCAAATATTAAAAAATAAAATATCAATACCTATACATTGATTTTTTTAATGGTACATATGTTTTTTGATGTCATATGTGATATCTAGGCTAGTTACTATATTTAATTTAAGTAAAAAAATTTCCTATGTCATCAAAAAAAAAATCCTATTTAGGTTAGTTACTATATTCACTTTGCTCTATTGCAGCAACCTATCAAGTTTATGTGATGTCACTTACTCTATAGTGTATATGAGTTATATGAAGTAAACATAGGCTATATATGAGACATTGACATATATATGCATTTCATATGTCACACGTGTCTAACCTTAACACATTTGGGGTCATTCACATGTTAGAGGAATCTTATTACACTTATCAAGTTATATATTTATATGTAATTCCATTTATAATATTGATATATTGAGACATTTATCCATGAATTTATCTTGTTCATAATTATTAGAGTTTAACTTATATGAATATCAGTCTTTTTAATACTTCATGGAGGCATCAATTAACTATGTGAACTAACATTTCTTAGTTTGTGCTTTTTTCATTTTGATGATTATAACATTTCATGATCATTATTATTTTGTATAATGCATGTTTTATTATTTTTAGATAAATTGGTTATTTATTGTTGATTTATGTCTCAATTATACCATAAGATCATCTAGTCAATGGTGTGGGCATGCAATTTCCATGTCAAGGTATATTTGAGTCAAGTTTTCAATGCTTGTGTTCTTATGATTTATTAAATATGATATTCTATGTGTTTTTATATTTACATAAAATTACATGTAATTCAATGGAAATTGATTATTACTATGCACTTGGTATTTTGATTTCTATTGTGCACATTTCTACATTGTTTCATGTACTTATACATGATTTTGTAATGATTAATATCATAATATAATGCATATATAACTATGTTGGGATATATATATATATATATATATATATATATATATTCAAATTAAATATCATGATCATATCATGTGTGTGAATATTAAACAACTAATCTTTCCTTAAATTACACTTTTCATATGTGCTCCCTATTTTCAACATATTTTTATGAATATGAATAGTATCATATGTTGTACATGTACTTTACATGATTATAATTTTTATATCTAACAAATTATTTACATAAATATTTATTTTGAGATGAATTATTCATATGATCCATGATTTATATCGAAATGGGTCATAACTTTATTTATTTCATAGACTCATACATTTTATATAAACTCATTTCAAATTTTGTGATAGATTGTGTGTTTATATGGTTTACACTGCACACTTTGATATATATTTTACATTATTTTTAGGAAGAATTGACACATTATATGATTATTTGAGATATATTTTAAAATTATACATCAATTTTATTGATAGATAAATAAATTTTTGGCTTGGTATTTTTATCCATGTATAGGAATTTTATTTTATTTTAAGAAAGATGAAACAATGGGGATAATGATAACTACATGAGCACTTTGGGTCTATATCTGTATTTATAGGTTGATGATTTTACATATGTGGTGGTGGTAGAGAATGGAATGGTCCACATAAACCTTACATTTGTTAAAGATGTGAAGAATAAAGACACAATGAATTTGAATTTCTACACTATCATGAATAATAAAGGAGGCAATAGGATCATCCAAGAGTCAATTTTGTGGAAGTTGAGGTATAAGAGAAAAATATATAGGCTTTAATAAACATATGATAAATTCTCATGATGAGGATAATAATGTTAGCCCAAGGAAAGAACATGTAGAGAATAAATAAGGAAATGATTCATGGGTATGTAATTTTTTTTAACAAGGTTTACTTTAAGAGTTAATATATGTAAATTAATTATTAATGATGGTAACTATGAAAATATTATTTCTAAAGAAATGTTAGATAAACTAGGTCTTCAATGCGAAAATCATTATCTTTACTAGATATTTTTTTGTAGAAAAGGAATGAAGTTATAGTAGATAAAATATTTTCAATCAAAATCTATCAAATAAAAAATTACATGGATGAAATATTTTGTGATGTTATCCCAAGTGATTCATTCCATGTGTTTTTGGGAAGGCCATACAAATATGATAAGAAACTAATTCATGATGGAGCAAAGAATAAATATATTTTTTCGAAAGATGGTTGAAAGATAGTTTTATTAGCTCTTAAAGAGAAAGGGTAAATAGAAATCATGTTATCCATAAAATAATTTATCAAACACATGAAGATGATAGGTTTCTATTATTCATTAATAGTAAATAAAGAAGACACAAAAGTTATAAAATTACTAGATAAAGTAATAAAACTGTTAAATAATATGCAGATGTTATACCTAATGAGTTTCCATATGGTTTACCACTAAAAATGGACATTAAATATAATATTGGTTTGATTATATGATTAAATTTGCCCAATCAAGTATCTTATAAGATAAATCTAAAAACACATGTTTATTTGAATATATAGGTTACTAAATTGGTGAGAAAGGGTGTAGTGATTGAGTGCATGAGTCCATGTGTAATCCAACCATTTTTAAATACAAATAAATATTAGACATGGATGATGTGTGTGGATATCAATGAAATCAATAAAATCATCACCAAATATAAATTTCCTATACCTCACTTAGATAATATGGTGGATTATGTATGAAATAAGATAGGATTGACTTGGAGCTTATCATATCTAAGAGATATAGAATTAAATAAGGTAAATCACAAATATCTCATTGATACTTAGTGTATTGATATATGACCAAATGAATCTGATAAAATTCGCAAACATGTCACTTGTGACATAGAGAGGGTTCAAAATCCTCTAGGCAATAAATATAATTAATTTAACTCTAGCTAGGTATTCTAATATTGAAATTTATCTAATAATTATTTATAAGATAGAAATACAAATAAGGGTGATAGTTAAAAACAAACTAAAAAGGGTAAGGAACCATGATAGGTAAGTAACGGCATAGGTTATATAAGGTGGGAAATGGAATGTTTGAAATACCCTATATACATACTAAGTATAAGTGTATAAGAGATCAAACAAGGAGTTATACATTCATTCAATATAATAATTATTCTACTTGTATCTATAAAAAAAAGATCTAGGGTTAGAATATACTTACCTTGAATAAAACATGTAAATCCTCAATCTCCCCCTTGGCTAATGGTGTTTTATAAGAGTTTGTTTTAGTTGTAAGGATCACAAAAATTGAATCAAGATCTAGGATAAAAGGAATCCTCTTATTACATCGAATATTACACAAGATAAGTTTTTCCCCTCCAAGACAAGATATAAGAAATGGCAATGCAAAAATGAATGTTCTTCTCTATTATATTGAAATTGGGACTTACATTTATAGTGATGGTTGATCCTAACCATTCATAAAATTTTAATCGATGCCATTGGCTACCATTTAAGTAGTTAAAAATATGTTGGTTTAACCTTAAACTAGGTTGGGTAGGGTTGATATAGTTGTAAAGCGTCTATTTTAATGTTTGACCTACATCAACTTGGGTTGAATTAATTTTAAAATTAGAGAGAATGAATAATTAATACACTGGGTTAGGTTGATATAGTTATAAAATATGGGTCTTAGTATAGTTAGGGGTTATAATGAGGAATATTGGTTCAAGGATCAAGTATGATGGAAATGTAGTGGATATAGGCATGATATATTTTTAAAAATGTCTCTTGTAAAGAACCATCAATTTTTTGACCCCTTTCATAGTGCACCCTTTAAGATGTGTTTAAAGATATTTAAAATTGATAGGTTGCTACAATAAAGCAAGTGTCAATAAATGATGGATTTTTTAAAAATATTATCTATATACATATGACCCACTAAAAGCTCATCACATGTCACCAGAGTGTAATATGGGATTATGTTATTAGAAATAAAATAACAACACACTAAATAAGATAGTTCAAAAGTGAAATACTAAAATGAATTTTGGAAGTAAAATAGCCAAAAGTATTATATAGATACCTTGACTTACCTTTATTATTGAGTGGTCAGATGGTGTATTTATTATCTTGATCATGTAGGGCACATTAAGTACATAGTAATAACCCTATAGATGCAAGGGTAGAAATTAAACAAACAATCAAAGGAAAGTAAAATTAAATGAAAACTTTGATGACAAATTTAAGTAATTATAAAATTGGTAATTTATGATGAATAAGGATAAGTTAGGACCAAAAGGCCAAGGTAAATGATATAAAAAAGGTAAAATTGGGTAACCAAGAAACCAAGGATGTTAAGGATTGAAAAACCCTAAAATGTGTCCAAAGTAAGAAATATAATAATGCATATCAAACTTACTGATTTAAAATTATAAAATGGTTAATATAAATAACTTTGATGAAAGAGAAGTAATAATCCATAATCAAACATGAAAAAAAAATTAATATAAATAATATCGATGAAAGATAAGTAACAATCGATACTCATTAAAAGGTGGAAATAAAAGAAATGATTAATGTAGAAACCTACATTTCATTTAGTGTCAAAATGTTCCTAAATCTATTCATAATTATTCTTAAATTAATAAATCATATTTAATCCCAAATTTAAATATTTGATTAATTCAACATATTGAATAAGTCAATTTTCCACCCTTAAATCCTTATTTAAATAATAAATATGGATCTTCCACCTCATTCAAAACATTTCCCGCCTTTTCCTCCTTCATCCCATCCAAATCTATAAAATTCTCCACCTTTGATGACTCATCCCTTGAGTTGTCAAGGAAATTGACTTAGTCTTGTTGAGTTAGCTAATCAACCCCACTCTTTTCTTAACCATTTTTAAAAGGTTTCCATTCTCATGGGTGAGGAATAATTAGCCATTGTTGATCATTTGGATCATTGAAATAGTTCAAATAATCCCCCACAATTGTATCCTTCTCAAAACATCTATAGATAAGGTTGAAAATATCCATTTTCAAGCATCCTTTAAAATCACAAGATCGTTTGACATCACAAAATATATAGCTCTCACACACAAGTGAATCAAATCAAATAAAATCATGTCAAAGTCTTCATTTTGCACCAAAACACTACCCATTCACTATTTACATTGTAGTAGTGAGCATTACATACCTAAAAAAGCAAATCGGATATACATCGCAATGGATAAATCTTATGCATTAAAAATGTGAAGTTTTTTATTGTTATTTTTCACTATTTTTTGTTATAGCATAGTTAAATCTTATCTTAAAATAGGATTATTCTACTTTCTTTACATATATAAATTTAGTTCATACATTTCTAGCACATTTGGTGGGACCTTCCCTCATCTCTTCATCTCACATTCATCATAATTGCATTTAGAAGAATTTTTCAATTGATTCATGAAAAATTGATTGTGAATTAATGTTTAATCTTAGTATCAAAAGCATTATTTTCAGTTACAAGATAATTTCTAGAGTTTTTAGGTATATTATATGGGTTTCCTATGTAAGTGCGAAATTCTAGTGTTAATTTGTGAATTCATACTATTTTTTAGCAACATCATTTAATTTTTCTTAAAAATCATTGTAATTTTATATGAAATCATTTCAACTAATTTTTTGTGTTCTTTATTTAAATTTGTGAATTTGTAACTACATGCTATGAATTCACAACTCAGTTCTACGATTTCACAACTACATGCTACAAATTTGTGACTAAGTTATATAATTACACCACTAAGTTTTAGAATTTCACCACTAAATTTTACAATTTCGCCATTGAGTTATTCAAATTCACCACTGAGTTCTACAAATTTTCCACTAAGTGTTATGAATTTACCACCAAGTGTTATGAATTCACCACTATATAATTGCGAATTCATTTTGCATTTTGAGTGGCCATTTTCTGGAGGGCATAACTTTTGACTTGGGACTTTGCTTGATCTCTCATTTTTACAAGAAAAAGGTATCATAATGATTAAAATAACCATGTAAAGATATTAAAATTATGTATACTTTTAAAAATTCAATACATCCAATTGATATCATACTTTTTATTTTTTATTTAGTTTTATGTTTCTAATGAATTAACAATTTAATCTTTCTCTCTTATTGTGTAGATATGATATCATTCTAAAAGAGTTGGTTTTTCTTTTTTTAATTAGTTTTATCTAAAATTTTACAAATTTAACTTGAAGATAATCCAAGTTTAAACTTTATAACTACTTTTTTGAAGGATGTTGGCCAAAGACAATTGGAAAAAGCAAAGAATCTAACTAAATCTTTCATTTATTTTCACTAATGTAGTGGATAATGAAAGATTAAAAACATAATAAATCATTATCTAATCATTTATTTCATTCATTTACTAATTTCATAAATGATTTCTTTCATTTATTTCTCAAAACACGAACCCATGTTACACTCTAGTGACATGTGATGAGCTTCTAGTGGGGCATATGTATATATATAATATTTTTAAAAAATCCATCATTTATTAACACTTGATCTATTGCAATAACCTATCAAGTTTAAATCTCTTTGAACACATCTTAAATGGTGCACTATTAAAGGGGTGGGAAAAATGATGGTTCTTCACAAGAGACATTTTGAAAAATCTATCATGCCTATATCCACTACATTTCCATCATACTTGATCCTTGAATCAATATTCCTCATTATAACCCATATCTATAATAAGACCCATATTTTCTAACTATATTGACTCGACCCGGTGTACTATTTATTCATTTTTTCTAATTACATTCTTAGTAAATAGATCGCACTTATTTTTTTATGGGATAAATCTATTTTTTATTTTTCAATTTATTTTTGGGGTTGTAAAAGTTGTGTATGTTCTTTACTTGGTGTCACATTGGTGATGATACTCAAAAATCAAAAACAATATTGTAACTTATATGTTACCTAGTTGATCTTGTGTATGCTCTATCCTTAGCATCACGTTGGTGATGATACCTACAAATCAGAAACAACTATCAATTCTTTATTTTTATTTTTCTAGGAGCTCTATTAATTATGGATCTCATGACCACATAGTAGACCAAATCCTATTTACCGATGGGGTATATAGATTGAGATCCATCTATTTAAATTACCTAAGTGATTATGTATTTTAAGCACACTATGACATGAGAGCCTTTCATGTTCTAATACCCAGGGTTTCAATGACTGATCCAAAATTTAATATCACTGATTGTTAACACATTGAGAGCCCTATGACTATGTTGGGCACAATAGGACAAGACTCAATAGTGTGCATCCTCTTTATCAAAAAAAATCATAGTTTTCCCCTTAGATAATATTTTTTAAACCTTAAGCCTAGGATAACCTTTTTTTTCATTCAACTTTAGTGCATTTGTTAGAAGTTAACATTGAGAAGAAACTTTTCACACACCCTAAAAATTAGACTTAGTAGGCCATGGGAATGACAAGATTATTCATGGTTAATGAATTGAAATATTAGGCTACAAATGAGACAATGAATGATAAAATTACAATGGAAGGCCCAATTGTTGTTCACAACCTTTCATCCTAGTTTTTCACCCTTTTTTTTGCAATTTATAGACTATTTATAGTATAACTTTAATTATTTTTTCTTTATGTTTACAATGTGTTGCATTATTATTGATTGAAAAAAAAGTTCTTTTGAATACCAAACATCTTAAATACAAAATTGTGTAAAAATGCAAAAGCATTTAGTTGACAATCAAACTCTTAGTCACTTTGATATTTTTCTTTAGTTTTAAGTCTATTTTTATTGAGTCACATTTTTCCCTTAGTAAACATCACTCATTGAAAGAATCATGACATCTTGGAACAATAAATTTATCAATTTAGTCACATATCCAAATCCAAATAATCCATGTTTTAACCTAGGACTATATCCAACCAACTTTAATTCAAACACATATTTGAATCAATGTCAAATCAATCATCTAATAAATCCAAATTTATGTTTGAATATGTATTCATCCTCAGCCATCAATCAATAAAATCTAAACTTGAATAGTCATTTAAGTTTCGCAATCAACTAATTGAACCCAAACCATAACCAATCAATTTCAAACTTAATTACTTATTCATGTTTACCCAAAAATCAAATGTTACCAATCACAAATGAAAACATGTTCATGAATCTATCTAATTCTAACCCTAGCATCAATCAAACCTTTATTTCACCTTCATCATCACTTTAAAATATATATTTGAACTAAAATCCATTCACAAATCAAACCCAAATTCAATCAAATCAAAATATCTTCCATTAAAATCAACCTTTCAACTCCTACACCCTTCAAAACCAACCTTCTCACATTCATAAAAATCAACCATTTTGTTCTACATCCAACCCATTCCCAAATTACATCAAATTCACATTTGTTCACAAACAAAATAGATTAAATTCCATCAACCTTGAAAAATACACCAAACCTGAATAATTTTACCTTCAACACAAATCCAATAAATTCATCATTCCAATATTAAGCTACCTCTCTAGCCCACTTCATTACTAGTGAGTCCCAAAACATTACACATCAACATCACATTAACACTAGTAAACATATTATAAAAAATCAAGCAAGTCTCCCCTCCACTAGTTATATCCTTTATTCTAACATCCCCTATGACACTAATAAAGGGAATCCAATTCTAGCACCCTTACCATCTAGTATCATTCCACCCCCAAAGTTATAACAACTTTAAAAATCCTAACTTGTCAAAAACATTACCATGCATATTAGGAATAAAATCACTCCTTTAGGAGAACCTTATGATGTATTCTTTAGAAAATTGGTTAATTCAAACTTATTCATAAATCCAAACACTAAATACTTTGAGCCAAATGTCCCAAAAATTGAGTGGTATAGATCTAATGAATATTGTGATTATCACAAAATTAAAGGTCATTTTATAAACCATTGCATGAGACTAAATCATTCTATCCAAGATTTAATTAACAAAGGATACATTAAGGTAGATCCAAGTATATCCACATCTAGAAATCATAGCTTTGGGATATGCCAAGATGTCTTTCTTGAGCCTAATAAAGCCACACCACTTCCAAGTCAAGGTCATAACCTTCCATCCATTTCTCAATAATCCATTTTTGATACATCCATTTTCAACCAATCCATATTCAATCAAAATACCTTTGACAACCATGGTTTACCATCCATTTTTTATGAAGATTTCATCTTTATTAAAGAGCCTATCTTTAACCAAAAGACTATCTTTGATCAAGATCCTATCTTTGACCAAAAGCCTATCTTTGATCAAGATCCTATCTTTGATCAAGATCCCATTTTTGACAAATATCCCATTTCTAACCAAGATTTTATCTTGGTCAGAACCTCCTTCAACCAACATATCCTATCACCCATTTTTCAAACGCCTAAATATTTATCACCTATTTAATCTCTTATCGTCCCACAACATTCACCCCAAGTGACAGATGTACTTATATATAAAATAATCTATGGACAAGGATTTATTGAACTCATCCATTTCAAAGTAAATACTAGACCACATAGCATTAGTTAAAAACCATTCTAAATTCAATGTAAAGATGTTAGTGATAATTTTGTGGTTTCTAAGGAAACTTCATCCATAATTAAAAAAAGATCCATTCATAGACTCTATGAGGACTATGTTGACATCACTCTTTTCATAAACCTCACCAATCCTACCTTCCATGTTGGAAGCCAGTATCCTACACCTTTTGATTGGGACCAAAGATCTTACTTCCATTTAACTTCCTTCCATGCTAATAAAATAATTGTAGACTTCCTAGCTAGTCTCCTACCAAAAGAGTATCAAGAAACATCTACATATTATGAGGAACAATAAGTGTACCTTAATCAAAATAAACATTATAGTTTAAATATAAAATCCACACCCCATAGTTAAAACCTGTTTAAGGAAATATTGGATAATCAGAATATAAGTTGAAGTCAAAATCTAAATCCAAATATAGAAAATCTAAAATGTGAGTCCCTTAGTGAAAACCTCTTTGAGGTGCTATTAGACAATCCAAATCTAAATCCCAATAAAAAAATTGAGAAGAATACTTTGGTGAAAATATTTATATTAAAATAAAGGATGATAAAACTAATATATCCTCTACATTAGATTATTTTTAAGATGGATCCTCATCACAAATTTAAAACATCATTGAAGAAGCATTGAATTCTCAGATCATCCAACTTATAGTTACTCCCAATCTTGCTAAAAATAAGATTGTTAGTACTATTCACTATTTGCATCATGACAAATAATCATCCCCACTATAATTACATCCCTCCAAATCCTCCATGCACTCAACACACACAATCAATTATATATACTTTCCACTTAACTCTGTCTAGCAGAACCCTCTATCATAGGGGCTATGACTATATCTTGGTAAGTTTGGAGAAGGCAACTTAAAAATCAATGAAGTTACTAAAGAAATCTATGGAGGGCATACCTAAAATATAAATATTGGTAAGCATAATGCATCTTGAACTCTTTTATAATTGAGATGCCAAAAATAAAAATAAAATCCATAAAAGAATAAGCAAACAATTAAAAAAATTAGAAAGAGAAAGAGAAATAAATTTGTCCAAATGTCAAAACCATTTATATGGTGCATTTGGAAAGTACCATGATGAAAATTAATTTTTTACATCATGCGTAACATAATCAATTATTTACAAGTACCCTAAAATATGGGTGAATTTCATTATATTTAAATCTTATGCATTCTAGATCATCACTCCATTTAATACCCATCCTACAACTTTTTAAATCCCATCCTTTACCATTATATGCTTATCCTAAACCATCTTTACTTATCCTAAGTTATCCTAACGTGTACTTACCCATCCTACACCTATCCAATCCATCCTCAAACCATCATACACCATTATTGACTACCCTTATCTATCCAAACCCATCCTAATCCATTTAACCCCAAACACATAGAATCTCATCTATTCCTTGCCATCATGAAACCATATTTCTTCCCATTTTGACCTTGATAAGGAAGTGGAAATGTCTTGAGATATGTTCTTACAAAAATCATGGTATATCCTTGTAATACTATTTTTAGGATTAGACATGTGGTTCTTACATTATGTATTTCCTAAAGTTATCATCTTAGTTCCAATCAATTCCTATTCATCCATACTCCCTATATAATGTATTCCTTTCATCCCCTACCACTCACTCTTTGGTGCTAGAATATGGTTTTCCTTTTTTTGATATTATTTGCATATACACCTATAAATCCAAAATAATTACAAACTCAAAAAAATATAAAACATTAGAAAATCCAACAAAATATTTAAAAAAATCAAAAAATCCCTTGTCCTTAGTTGCATACCCTAGTCATACCTTATATGGATTAATCATCAGATAGTTCAACATTATCAAAAATTACATATTCCAAAGGGTTCTACTCTAGACAAAGATATCCAAAACATTCATTTGCTTACTTGTTTTAATTATTTGCTTACCTATTTGTATAGTTGTTTACTTTCTTTTACATCATGGGTGTTTACTTGCTTCCACAATATTTTTTGCTTCCATTTTTTACTTACATCATTTTTATTTTTGAAAACATCTTTACTTACTTCCATTTTTTCATTAATTTTGATCATTTTACCATATTCTCTCACAAACCCTCGAGGGGTAATCATCACATTCATTTTCATTCATTTGGGGCAAACTTCTTTTTAATCATCAACACTCTACTTCTATAATTTGAAACAATATTTCTTTGCAACATTATTTCAAAGAGGGGAAAATGTAGACACCTTAACTTAATTTAGTGTTAAAATTAACCTAAATCTATTAATAAATCTTCTTAGATTAATAAATTACATTTCCTCCCAAATTTTTTTAAAAAATAATAATAATTCAACATATTGAATAAGTCAATTGTGGACCACTAATTCCTTATTTTAAATAATAAATCCATATTTTCCACCTCACTCAAAGCATCTCCAACATTTTTATCCCTCATCCAAACCAAATCCATAAAATTATCCACCTCTTATGACTCATCCCCTAAGCTACCAAGGAAAGTAACTTAATCTTATTGAGTCAGCTAACCAACCCCACTCTTTTCTCAACTATTTTGAAAAGGTCTCCATACTCATGGGTGAGCACTAATTAGCCATCATTGTTTATTTGGATCATTGAAAATGTCCAAATTATCCTCCACCATTGGATCCTTCTAAAATAATCTTTAAATAAATTTTTAAATCTCCATTTTCAAACATCCTTTGAAACCACATGATGCTTTGACATCAAAAAATTTAGAGCTCTGACACACAAGCAAATCAATGTGAGTTAGAGTGAATCAAAGTATTACTTTTACACCAAAAATTTTCATGTTCTTTCTTTTCATTTCAGTGAGCACTAAATACTTGAAGGATCAAATATGATATACATCATAATGGAGAAATCTTATCCATTAAAATTGTGAATTTTTTATTGTGGTTTTTCTTTATTTGTTGCTCTAGAAAAGTTGAATTTTAGATTATATTAGGACTAGTTTAATTTATTTGGATATATAATTTAGTTCATAAAATTAATATAAATAACATCAATGAAAGTAAGAATGCATAGTCAATCAAAGATGGAAAAATTAGAAATGATTACAAAAATGGGACAACATGGCCAACAAAAAGTTTAATAAAAAACTCAAGGTCCTAATTATACTAAAGGAGATCTATGAAAGATCACTTAATAACCAAGAGAGAATATTTAAATAACTCAAATATTTAACTTATATTTTAGTGATAAATAAACTAAAAATTATTGTATTCTAAACATGTCAAAAATAAATGGAGAATATGAAGTGTAGAAGTTGGGAAATTTTTTTAAAAAAACCTAATCATCAATTTGGGAAATGAAAGGGGTGGTATGGGAGATAGGTACATACCAAGATGAAAATTTAGGCTTTACTAAAAATAATACACTCACATCAAGTTGGTAATACTAAGAGACTTTTGATATTAATGAACATTGGAGAACTTGATCAAACCATGCAAGTTTGGTCTAAATAGTGAAGTATAATTATCATCCCATAAAGGATAGTATGAATGAAAATAGAAATGGACCTACCTTCCCAAAACATGTTCTCCATTTTTCAAGATCTATTATAAAGTCAATGGTCAACTAAAAATATTGGGCACTTGTGTGAAAATGAAATAACCCCAATTTCTTTGAAGTTATCCATCAAAGTACATAACGAGGCAATAAAAGATCCCACTACATAAAACTAATGCAGTGATGTAACTAACCATCTTTATGAAAAGTGATAACCACCCACTACTAGCATCCTAGACATCCCAATCGGTAATGTTATAAACAACCAAAATGGAATTAAGCACATCTAGGATCATCTAATTAGACAAATGTTTTATAAGTAATTAGGATATGATAGAAGTGCAATATTTAAGCCTTGAAGTTCTAAAAGGCCAAACACAAGGGTCCAACTCAATAACTTGCTCAAGTAAGTTTTTTACATCATGAGATCAGTGAGTGGATACCTCAATTTCATTATTAAATCCAACATGCCATAAATTAAAGGATCCAAACCCTTCTTGGGGAGTCAATTGAGCGAGTTCTACTCCTATTGATTGCTATGCTAGGATCTAAGATCCTCTAGGAACACCACACCTTCATCACCTTAATTGGATAAGGCCACACAAATAAGATGTAATTCTACGAAGAAATAATTACCCTCTTAAAAATTAGATGAATTATAATATAATTAACTCAAGGTGGATGACACCACACATATGAGCATCCTAATAAATAGGTATACCTTTGGCATTAGAAAATCAATCATTCCTCATGTTATAGGGTGACTTATCATGTTATTAGATCACTATCCCATGATTCAACCATAGAGTATCAAAACTAAATGTTCTTTAATTATCCATTAGTCATCATATCCTACTATTATAAAAGCATAAGCATTCATACCATCTAATTACCATGCAAAATTTCATTACTTAGATAGTCTCGGGCATTAACTTCTGTGTGTTCATTAAGGAAGATCATAAGTTATTAAATCCATACCAAGGTGAATTAATTAATCACTTAATCAGGTGTAATCATCAAGATTTTCATAACTCATTAAATCCTTATCCTAATTAAAGGATCATTATTGCTTTAATGAACACATGTAAGGTATACCAAGATTTCAATGACAAGGGTAATCTTAATCTTTAAGCACACACATATCTAATGTAACTAGTGACTATCCAATCTCATATAAGCATTAATGACAATTTATCCAACTTACAATAAATAAGAGTTGCATTATAATATTAAAATTAATAAACTTTAGAAAAATATGTCATATATCTAAAACACTATGACACCATTAGTAATATAACCCATAATCCAAAATGTGGATCCAAATATGAAGAACATAAATCCATCTTAATTCATTTCTTAATTAAAGGAAGTAAGCTCAGTAAAAATGACTTTATGGCTAATAAACATTCATTACTATAGCATAGTAGTGTGAACATAATGTTTGTATTATGAAATCTATTTACAAATTATATTTTCTACAACTTAATTTCAGCCAAGGTTATAACATGAAACCATGCTCTCATAACAAGTCATAATAAAACAAAAAATAAGGAATATGCTTTTAATCATACATCAGGTTGTATGATTGTATGTGACTACTGATTTAATCCCAAGTATAACCATTACCAACATGTTTTTGATTTACATGGTGTCAATTTAGCTCAGGCTACACAAAAAAATTTGAAACTAGTTTTTTCCCAACTTCTAGGGCCCTCTGAGTGCGACCAGAGTGATCATGGATCCAATGGAGGCTACTGCCATTGGTAGTGCCTCTGGGGACCTAAACTAGAATTTGATAGAGGACATTCCCTCTAATGGATGGAAGAAAGTGCTAACAGGTGCAAAGATGTGTTCCACTAAAAACATGTCGAGCCTCCCTGTCAAAAATGATTCCACTGAGGGTACGGCCCTGACTATCCCAGATGATTTGGTTGAGGAAATTTTGGCATCCATGGACCTAGCATTGGTAGGTAAGTTTTTCTCCTTCTATCTTAATATTGAGATGGTTAGGAAATGGGTTTTATCTAGGTGTAAAATTAAAGGTAGTGTTTTGATCACTATTATGGCAAGAGGCTTATTCCTATTTAGATCTATGAATAGGGAGGATATGATAGTTAATCTTGATGGAGGACCATGGATGTATGGTACACATTCTCTTGCCTTGTGTTTGTGGAAACTAGGATTTGACCCCAACTTAGACCTCAGTAAGTTTACTCTTGCTTGGGTAAGATTGCAAGGGTTCCCATTGAAATTTTGGGATGAATTTTTTTATGACTATTGGCAATTCTATTGGCCAATACGTCATTATACATCATACAACCAGAACACAATCTAGATGTGTGTATGCTCAATTGTGTGTCAATGTCAAGATTAGTTAGACCCTCCCTATGTCTATAGATTTAAACTCTAAATATGGGACTTGGACTCAGCCGATCATATATGAAAATGCTACCACTTTCTATCAATTATGTAAAAAAAAGGGGCATATAATGACACAATGTAAGGTGAAGCAAATGGGAAGGAAACATGATTCCCCAATTGAAGGTGAGGATCAGTCTCACAATCCTAGAAATTCTAGTAGTTACGGAATGGGGGGTAATGTGGAAAACCCTGACAATACTGAAAAGGTGAGGGACAAGGCTAGAAAGGAGGAGGCCTCTAGTAATGGAGGAAAAGTTTTCCTAGAGGAAAATAACAAGTTATCAGACAATGATAATCAAAAGGCTATAATAGACATAGTTAGCCCTTTAAATCAATAAACCAATATGTCTGAGGAAGCAGAAATATGTGTCCAACTGATAGAGGATGATAACACAGAAGGCAAAGTTTCAAGAGATGGACAGGTAAAATTAACTCCAAAAATATTATTTACTAAAGGAGAAGTAGCCTTATAGCTAAACATAGATATTTTCCATGCTCTAAAAGTTGGTGACCAAGTAGGCAATTATTCAGCAACAGGTGAAACAAGACAAAATGGTAGTAGCAATGAGAACAATGGGTTACCCCAAAGAAAAAGAATTGAAAAGGTAAAAAAAATTAGATGCTGGCACCAATCCCAAACAAGGGAGACCAACCCTAAGAGAAACAAGATAAAGAGAGATTGCCAGGGAGATTGCTAGTGGTAAACAAAAAACACTAGAGACCCATCCCCTCAAATCTTCTAAATGAGAATTTTATCTTGGAACCTGAGGGGCTTTAACAATCCTTCAAAATAGTTTGAGGTTAAATACTACATTTTAGATAATAAATTGGATATTTTATTACTCCAAGAAGTCAAGATGAATGAGAAGAATTTTAAGAAATTTTCTGACTACATATGGCCTAAGGTTTATTTTTGCATTAGTCTAGCTGAAGGTGCTTTAGGTGGGATTGTAACTATGTGGAATAGTGCTAAAATTTATGGATCTCTTATGGCTTATAATAAGCATTTCTTGATTATCAACTTCTCTTTGTACTCTTTGATCTGGTTTTTGATCAATGTCTACGGCCCGAATAACAGAGCATTAAGGCAAAATTTATGGATAGATTTGAGCAGCTTCAGGATTAACTCCTAGAATACTAGATGGATGATACCTAGAAATTTTAACACTCCATTATAACCTTCCAAAAAATAGGGTGGGATTTTTGATTACTCAGACAACATGTTTGACTTTGCTAAATTTATAAATGATTGGGGACTATTGGATATCAAATTGCAAAACCAAAATTTTACTTAGTCCAATAGACGATGAAGAGATCAAATGATTCAAGTTAAGTTAAGACATATTTCTTATCTTGAGTAACTTTAATGATTATCATAATATGCATGTGTAGGCTTTTCCTAGAACCATGTCCGATCATTGTCCAATCCTCCTCAGTTGGAGAGATTAGGGACAACATGGTCCTTTCCCATTCTATTTTGAAGTTATGTGGATCAAACACAAAGAATTTAGACAAATGGTGTTCTAATGGTGGTAAAGTCTTATTTAGGGCACTCGTCTATTTAGAATAGTTGAAAAACTTTAGCATATCAAACAACAAGTTCATGAATTGAATAGATACAGGTTTGGTCAGGTCTTCCAGCAGAAGAAAAACATAGTCAAAAAACATACAGATATTTAGCTATGGGTGGCTCAAGGTGACAATTCAAAAGACACTTCTAAAGAAGAGAATGTCCTATCTTTTGAATGGGAGAATCTTATGGAAAGAGGAGGTTTTCTAGAAATAGAAATCTTGAGTTTAGTGGCTTAAAGAAGGGGATATGAACACTGCCTTATTTCATCTCTCGGGCATGAAACACAGGAAGGCCAACTCCATAACAAAGCTATGTTTGGATAATGGCAACATTATAACTAAAGATAATGAGATACGGGAACAAGCTAGGGTTTTATTTAAGAATTTGCTCAAAAACAAAATAATTATGATGAAAATGATAGATCCATGAACCAATTCATTTATAAAATCCCCTATTTTATAACTAAAGAAGATTATCTGGAGATGTTAAGGCCTATATATGAGGAGGAAGTCTATGCTATTTTATTTTCCATGGGTGCATTCAAAGCTCTGGATCCTAATGGTTTTCCTCTTATATTCTTCTAAGAATATTGGGAGATAGTGGGAGTGGATCTTACTACTATTATATGTGACCTTTTTAGATCAGGTAAACTTTTGAAACAAGCTAATAATACTATCATAGTACTTGTTCATGAAAAGTCACAACCCACACACCTTATATATTTTAGACCTATTAGTCTATGTAACACTGTTTATAAGCTCTGCACTAAAGTGCCAATTATGAGGATTTAACCTTTATTAGACAAAATTATTTCCCCTATACAAAATTTTTTTGTCTTAGGCCGATAGATTCTTGATTCTGTGATCACCACACATGAGACTATTCACTCCATGGACAAGAGCAGAATCCTTGGTATAGCTCTTAAGCTAGATATTTCTAAAGCATATGATAGTGTCTCATGGACTTTTCTATTCCAAGTCATCAGAAAATTTGGGTTTAATGATAAAATGTCTCACTTGATATGGAATGATGTCTCTTCAGCAAAATTTTTAGTTTTGGTAAATGGGGTCCCTAGAGGGTTCTTCTCTTCTTTGAGAGGAATCCACCATGGGTACCCTCTCTCCCTTTACTTATTCATCATAATGTCAGAGGCACTGGCAAGATACATAAAGTTGATATAGCCTTTAAAAATTTAGTTGGCATCAAACTTGCCTCCTCCCTTTATCCTATGGTGGTGTAGTAGTTTGTGGATGATACCATTCTTTTTGGCATCTCCTCAGTGATTGAAGCTAGGAAATGGAAGAATTTTTTAAATAATTATGCCATAGAGTATGGGAAAATCATAAATCTCCAAAAAAGTAATGTGTACTTCTTTAATACTCCTAATGACCTTAGACAAATAATCATTGACATACTTGAATGTGTTGAAGTTGTTCTACTAGCTACCTATCTAGGTCATCCCCTCAGGGTCAAAGAGGTATCTCCTAGTTTTTGGAATGTAATCCTGGAAAGAACTTAGAAGAAACTTCTTGGTTGAAAAGGGAAACTACTCAGTAGTGCTAGCAAACTACAGCTTCTTTGGGTCTCTCTTCAAGGGATTCCCACCTAGTTCCTATCTCTCTTTAAAATTTTTGCATATTTTGCTAACAAATTGGAACAAATTCAAAGAAAATTCTTATGGATGGGATTAGAAGATAAATAGAGAATGTCTTTAGTCAGATGGGAAAAAGTGTGTCTTTTGAAATCACATGGTGGCCTCAATATTAGGTCTATCAGGAACATGAACAAAGCCCTTCTCTCATAAATTAATTAGAACCTGATCCATAAAAATAATGATTGGGGAAAAATAATGTATGCCAAATATATGCATAACACTGATGGTTCAAACTTTCTTCAACAGATGGTGTTATCCTAGGGATCTCTGATATGGAATAAAATGCTAAAAATCAAAAGCCTTCTTAATCAAGGAATTAGATGGAAACTAGGAAATGGCTGACATATTAAATTTTGGGATGATATTTTGTTAAAGGACAAGGCTCTCATCACACAATGAAACTATGGAGAGATTGTTGACATTGCTACTTAGTTTTTTGGAGATAGAATCAATGATTACATGGATAATAACAATGAAGAGCTAGAAAAATCTATTGGATTGATGTGATCATCAGCCTGAGCTTTTCCCTAGAGTTCTAGAGATCTAGCAGTTGATTCAAGGGACCAAAATCCCTCTCTTCCCCTATGAAGATGAATAGTACTAGTGGCTAGATAAGAATGGATGGTTTTCTATCAAGTCTAATTATCAATTATTGATTCTTGAGGATCAAAATAAAGATTTATGGAAAAAGGTTTGGAATTATAAACTTATATAAAAAATTAACATGTTTTGGTGGGCTCCTACTCATAAAAAAATCTTAACATAGGACAACCTTCAAAAGAGAGGGTTTACCCTAGTCAAAGATACTATTTGTGTGGTTCAAAAGAGGAAATAGTTTCACACCTTTTCATTCACTATGATTTTGCCTGAGAATTATGGGGCATAATTCTAAATAACTTTGGTATTGAATGTGTCTATAACTCTGACCTTAAGGAAGTAATCATCAGCTAGAATCTTACCTTTACTCATCCCTAGCTCATGGAATTATGGAATCAAACTCTACCTTGTTTGAGTTGTAAATTATGGAAAGAGCACAAATACAAAATTTTTAGGGACTCAGCTAGGAAAGCATCTCAGGTGTTTCATTCTTTTGTTAAGACTCTTATGGAATGTGTCACCACTGCCCATATTCATTCTGTGGAAAAACCCCTAACTCAAGTTTAAAATCAAATTGTAGATAAATGGAAGGTTTTAACCATATCCTTGATTATAATAACTCTAAAAATTTTATATAGACTTAATACTAAATAGATTTACCCAAAGCCTAACTAGATGAAACTTGAATTTAATGGGGCCTCTAAGTCTGATGGTAAAGCCAGTGGAGGAGGAATTATAAGAAATGATAAAGGATGGATGATTGATATCTATGCTGGTGGAATAGGCTTCTAGATCAATAACTATGCTAAAGTAATGGCTCTCTTATGGGGGTTAAAATTAGCAATATCCCTAGGTACAAGAAACTTGAGTATATAGAGAGACTCTAAAATGGTCATTGGTGCAGTTAATAAAGCATCAAATGTGGGAATTAAGGTAAAAGATATCATTAGGGATATCTAATTTCTTTTGCAAAAGTTTTCCAGAGTGGATATTTCACATATTTATAGAGAGGGAAATAGTATTGTTCATGCCTGTGCCAATCTCGGCTAGTAATTTTCAAATTGGTAAGTTTGGTGCCAAGTTGCTCATATTCCTTTAAGAATTAGGGATATTATTCAAAAAGAGATGACTTGTCAAGGATGAGTCAAACTTATAAGAAGGATAGCTCTCATAGGTGGTCCATTTGGAGGGTGCCATCATGGATCTTAAAACTTGATAATTATTGTACGCTATTGATAATCATTCATGATTTATTGTATCAAGGTGTTAAGGCATGTGGGTTTCATTATCGAGATTGCTAAGAAATGATTTTCAAGCATGGGAGAAGCAAACATCATCTCTACATGATATTTTTAATCATGAGCCATCACATTATCAATATGC
>JARHVA010004866.1:357500-362500 GCA_037957365.1 Torreya grandis | reverse complement strand
AAAATAGAATTAAGGAACCATAAAACAAAATGTGATGTCTAAACCAGATCAACAATCTAACTATGCAACTTGAATCAGGTCTAATTCAATTGTGTAAACACACACAAACCTATAATATGAGGTTAACAATCATAAAAATATCATATCCCATCAGATTGCAACTAGAATCTAAATCAAGAGTGGAAATTTTCCACTAAAACATTATGCCACATACATAGTCCTAAGATTATTTATCATAGAATGTCATATCACAAGGGTAGTAACCATACTATTATGGTTACTCAACTACATCATCAATCATTCAAGGGTTAGTGTAATGTCTTACACTAACCACACTAAACAATGAACAAGCCATACCATGCATCACATGTAACCTAAAGTTTTATGATATGTTCTCTAACACAAATGTGAGATCGCATGATAGTCTAAGGATTCCAATCTCACCATCTAAAAATAACCATCTAAGGGCATTACCCAACTTTCATCACTCTATCCAAGAGTCAAGTGGGTACCTAAGATTTCAAACACCACCTAATTAGGGCTTAGTAATACTTTATCAGAGCATAAAATTAGCATACATTCTAGTAATGATTTTAAAATAAAAGAGAAATATTCATCCCAAAACATTTCCAATTTGTATAACAATAATAATACCTTTACTAAAGCATTGTTGCACCTACAGGCTGACACATGCAGGCATCTCAACAAGTACCACCTTGCCTATTTTCATAAATATCCAAGTTTACAGGACTAGTTAGTTCTTTACAAGGGGTAAAATAAATAATCTTTACAATGGTTGTTTTCACCAAAACCTCCAAGAGGTGGATAAAGGAATTCTAAATCCATAAATTGACCATTCTACACTAAGATTCTATGTCCAAATAGTGGCACACATGGTGAAAAATATAAATGCATCAGGTGAATACTTGTACAAAAGGGAAAGTGTATTTTTAGCTTACAAGAGACTCCACTTCCTGGCCTATATCTAATCAAAATCATTATTAATGTAGTGCCTCTCTACCCTCAACCTTATACTTGCACTAATACTCAATATTAGAATAGTAAATGCAAGATTACACAACATAATATAATTATTACACCTTGGCAAATTTAATCTAATAAAATCTAGTTTTAAGAGGGAAAGCACATCACACAAGAGATGTTTGACCATATTATCACATACCACATATGTTAATCAACATGAATCACATTTATTCTAAGACATGCACAAATTATCCATGCAACAATTTTAAAAACATAGATCAAAGTAAGGTTCACATGATTGGTTCTAGAAGTGGGAGATCACTTTACACAATTACTTTACCATCATTCACATATTCAACCATTAACGATATACAACCATGTATGCAAATTACTCAATAATAATGTTGATATCAAAAAAAAAGTGAAATACCATAATGTTATTACATACAAATAGGGTGTAAAATATATCATTTAAATGTTTTGACATAATCAACAAAATGTAAAAGTTCACTCAATAAGGTGATATCAAAACAAGTATGTGCAAGCCCATAAGGTCAACCATATGAATAATTATAATAAAGGCATAATTTTAAATGATTTATCAAGATCAATGAAAAGAAATAATTACATAACATATAATAGTTAATGTACAAGGGGAGCCACATGAAATAGGTCAAGCAAAAATGACTTAGGTGTACAATAGTTATGCCAAGGTATTTTAAAATCATAATGAATAACACACATGGTAATAAATCACAAAATTAAAAACTCCCATCAAGTCACATGATGTTTAGATGTCATCCAAATGACACCAATTAACCATCATAAAACACACGTGATTGGTCTTAGGGATCCCAAGTCACAATCACCTTCTTTTTAGGAAGGTTGTATTCTAAGGCCAAAAATCTATCTCCATTATTTCTGAAATATTTACCAACAATGTTTATACATCATGGATAGATGGCTCATGTTAATCGATAGAAATCAAAAATATCTAAAACTCTCTAATTTTCCCAAGCAAGTTAGCCACAATCACCCACTAGACCCTCCAGGATCAAGCCACACCCCTAGGCCTCCCAAGATGATATACCTTTGCATAGTTGGATAGCTTACCCATGAAAACTATCAATGGATAGTAAATCATTATCTCATGATTCCAACAATAAGCTTACATCAGTACTCTTTCAATTGACTTAATCCAACAAGTCAAATTTTGAATAGTAATGCTCATTTGGATGTAACATTTCTTTTGGAAAAGGGTAGACTTAGCCAAGGCATGAGGTGAATGTTATAACACTATCATGTGAATTACAACTTTCCATAATTAATGAGTTCAATTTAATTCAAAATAAACATCCTCATAGATTCAAGTCATATCTATATCACAATAGACATCTTGGGAGTGTCAAACATAGTCAAGCTTTTAATAAGCATCCCCATGAATGCATAACTCAACTAGAATCAAATAAACACTCTTATAGACATAACACATCCATGGTAAACATGACAACCTCAAAGAAATCAACCTATCCATGATCAAACTACCATCACAAATGTAAACACATCTATGATCAAAACATCATCACAAATGTAAAATAGGAAATAAACATTCCAACACACTTATTTATTTTTAGCCCTTTAGACTTATGAAACCACATGCTCCTCTATCTAAGCCAGAGAGACTGAATACATAAATAAGATCAATCTCTTAACATAGCTCAAGTTTCTCCCACATAAGCTAGGATCCCAAGCCTCACTTATTTACCCCAAGTAAATCTGACACCCTCGCCCTACGTATCTCTCTAGGTTTGATCACTAGTCTTTCATTGACTTGACCATACAAGTCAATGGTTGACTAGTGACACTTGCCCTAAATGTAACCAATGAGGGAAGGTTTAACTCAACCAATCTATAGTTAATCATCACAAGATTACCTATGTAAATTTACTAATTTTTACACACACACACACACACACACACACATTCCATAATACAAGAATTTATAGTAACTCAGTAACTTAAGATTGCATAAAAAAACACTAATCAATTCATCTAAGAGGTTAACTAACTTAATAAGAGTCACCACATGACCTTCTCAAGAAAATAAGACATATTATTCTATACCAGGCGTACAACTTTAGCCATGGTTTACTATGCATGTTAAAGTATAAGGTTTCAATTATGTTTCTTAATAAGATAACATACGAATATAGGTAGAATTCAACCATCATAAGGCATGCACACACACACTATAAAAATAGGTCTCCATAAAATCATGTACATCTACTCTATGTGTATCTACAACTACCCAAGTACATTATGTAACACAATCTATTTCATGGATATGGATAATCACACAAAATATCAACTAACTTTTCAAGCACATGCCTAAATTAGTGCAATCTATCCAACTCATCCAAAACATCAAGACCATAGGCTCTGATACCAAATGAAATAACCCCAATTTTTTTTGAAGCTATCTATCAAAGTATACAATGGGGGAACATAATTTCCCACTATATAAAATTAATGCAGTGCAACACAACTAAACATATCTATGAGAAGTGCTAAGAACCCACTACCAACATCTCAAGCATCCCAATGGGTAATGTTATAAACAACTAGAATGGAATTAAGCATATCCAAGATTGCCCAATTATCTAAACTTTTTATAAGCAAGTAGGATATGCTATAAGTATAATACTTAAGCTCAAAGTTCCAAAGGGCTACACACAAGTGTCCAACTCACTAAATTTCTTAGGCAAGTCTTTTACATCATGAGATCAATGAGTGAATACCTCAATTATACTCTTAAACCCAACACAACATAAATTAAAAGATCCAAACCCTTCTTGGGAAATCACCCAAGCAAGGACTAATCCCATTAATCACTATACCAAGACCAACGGTCCTCTAGGAACACCACACCTTTGTTACCTTAATTGGTGAAGGCCACACACATAGGTTGCAATCCTATGAAGAAATTATTGTCCTCTTAAAAATTAGATGAATTATAAAATAATTAAATTAGGGTGGATGACACCACACACGTGAGCATCCTAATAAACAAGTATAGCTTTGGCATTGGAAAATCAATCATTCCTCATGCTATAGGGTCAATTATCATGCTATAATATCACTAGCTTGTGATCCAACCATATGTTATTACACCTAAATTTTTCTTAATTATCCATTAGTCATCATATCCTATTATTATAAAATCATAGGCATTCACACCATCTAATTATCATTCAAAGGTTTATTACTTATATAGTCTTAGGCATTAACTTGTGTGTTCATTAAGGAAGATTATAAGTTATTAACTCCCTACCAAGGTGGATTAATTAATAAATTAATTAGGTGTAATAACTAAGGTTTTCATAACTCATTAAATCCTTATTTCAATTCCAAGATTGTTATTGCTTTAATGAGCACATATTAGGTATATCAAGAGTTCAATGACAAGGGTAAGCTTAATATTTCAGCACACATGTATCTAGTGCAACAAATGACTATCCAATCTCATATAAGCATTAATTACAATTTAGCCAACTTCCAATAAATAAGAGCTGCATTATAATATCACAATTAGAAAACTTTAAGAAAATGTGCCATATATCTACACTATGCAATCATTAATAATATGACCCATCATCCAAAATGTGGATCCACATACGAAGAACATAAATTTGGCTTACTTCATTTCTTAAAAAATGGAAGTAAGCTCATTAATCATGACTTTATAGCCAATAAACATTCATTACTATAGCATAGTAGTGCAAACATATTATTTGTATCACCAAGTCTATTTACAAATTTTATTTGCTAAAACTTAATTTCAGCCAAGGATATAAAATAAAACCATGTTGTCATAAGAAGTCATAATAAAACTAAAAATAAGTAATATGCCTTTAATCATACATCAGATTGTATACTTGTCTATAACTACTAATATAATCCCAAGTCTAGCCATTACCAATATGTTTCCAAATAACAATATCTTCTAATATAGTTAG
>JARHVA010004866.1:180000-352500 GCA_037957365.1 Torreya grandis | reverse complement strand
TCAAAATGCCTGAGAGCCCAACTATTCACTTGCATATATTTTATTTTTATTCATAAATAGAATTGATAATTTTCAAATATAAACTATGGATTATTATGATCAAAACCATATGGCCAACTCCCCCTGACTCATCCATACATGGCAATGGTGATGTCAACAAACTGCCTACATAGATTTTATCCCACTAGACCCAAACTATCTAGATGAAAACTATGGACTACCAGATGAATTAAAATTATGAACATAATATCTATAATAATTCTTGACCATTTATAGGACCCTTTAAACATTATCAAATCACCATACTCATCCTTGAACATATCTAATCATGCCAAAATTAAAGATCAACCAAGCCAACTTCAAACACACTAGGACAAGCACATTGCACACTTTATCATTGTCATTTAAACTATCAAGGAACATAATAAACTCACTACTACACCTCCATGACATCACCATGAAATCATTTATAATGCTCCAATAATATACCCCTTTGTCATTGATGTCAACAACCATCATATATCAAGATACAACTCATTTTCCTTCTCTCTCTTCAATCACTCTCACAACAAGAACTTTATCCCCCTTTGACACAATTAAAAAGTGGGCATAATCTAATCAAAATTAAGGTATATATACCTTAATACCTTTTGGATCATATTAACCTCTTTAAGATTATATCCAAGACATCTGATGATGTTCACAGTCTCATCAACTCTCTACAGAAAGGATGCCACAAAATCTTATTCCTTCATCTTGCGACTTTCAAATTGCCTTATGTGAGTTTTTACTTAGCAAGCTTGACCTTTGAATATCCTTCATAAATTATGTAAATTTTGTCCCATATCTATTTATAAAACTTTTAATGGATTACTTTGGTGAACTTGGTCTCTATAAGCCCACAAGTGATGGCATTCATTTCCTTAGAATTACTCTGAAACAACTTTTTATCTACAACAATAGATGGAGGACTAGTAGGAGAAACATAACCATCCATAATAGATTTCCATACATCAAAACCTAAGGATATAATGTATGTCTTCATCCTTGAAATCCAAAAATCACAATTAGATCCATTAAACATGAGTGCTTGCTTAATAGAGAAACCTCCTCGATGACTACCCATATTGTACCCTGGATCACCTTCAAGTTGTCAAGCCTTTACCAAAGGATCTGCTCTAATACCAATTTTTAGAAGTAAAATCACTAGGGGGGTTAAATTAGTTAGCCTAGAAAATTTAACTTCAATTCCAAACCTTTTAAACTCTTAGTCAATTACCATAAGCATTCATGAATCATACACATCATTCATATCAATGAACAAGGAAGACAATGCAAGATCAAGCACATAACATAATAAATATGTGGGAAACCCTTTTGGAGGAGAAAATGCACTAAAACCTACAATTAGACTACTATCTTATTATAAAAAGATCTAATTTAGACTAGCTACAACTAATCAGGTAACTACCATCCCTTATTTAGTGAGACTACAATCCCATAAGGTGATACAACACCTGTCTAGCTAAACTACAAAAACAACTAGACTTTTATCAAGTTTCACCTTGCAAGGAGGCTTTAATCTCCTTACATGTTGAGATGCCACAACAACATCTATGATCACATCCACCTATGAGGTAATGTCTTCAACACCTAATGATAAACCTTTGATTATCACTCTTCACCTTTCCTCATACTTAATATGTAAGAGCACTATTATACAAATAGAATTATGACCTATAGGTCATACAAATAGTCCTCAATATGATATTCTCATCAAATAATCTAATGGGCACTATACCTCTCCTTTGACACACAACTCACACACCCAAGTGTCTCTCAAATTTCCCACAAGTCTAGAAATCATCATCTTTGATTTCACTATATATATAGCATTCATGATTATCACCATCTTGGTCAGCCAAATGGCATGACTTAACCCTTAAGGCATCTATATCATTGATAAATATCTCAATACCATGCACATAGGTCAACCATATAATTTATGAGTAACCCTTAAGTAGCTACACCTTTTAATAAGGCCCTTATAGCTCTAATAGGTCTCATGGAGATATATTCACCCATTTAGCACTTCCAAATTCATAAACCTATTCTATATGATCTATAGGCCCCTTTAAGTGCCAACAACTATCACAGTACCCATCTGCTTAAGCATAAATTACTCAAACAACATTTTGTGTACATAATAATCATGAACAAACACATATTCACCATCTAATCCTTTTTTAATATTTCATATGATTGAAAAATCATTTATAATGCACACACATTGTCTTCATGGAGTCTAAAATACTCCCCAATAGCTAATTCATCAAGAGATATTGAAACAACATCAAAATAAGCTTAAACATCCTTCTCGGGTCACTTGCATAACATTTATGAAATCAAAGTAAAATTTGAACATCAATATATTTGAATATACACAATTTAAAATCACTAAATTTATATTATCATATGTGCCTTGGAGTTATCTACAAATTCAATTTTTACACCATGAGCAAATTCTACATAGATTGAAAGATATGGCCAAAATATAGAGTACTGGTTTTTTCCTTTGTTAAATTCAAATATTCAAATGAAATGATCACAGTTAAACCTCAGTCACTTTGCTCATATCTCATTTCCTATAATATTATATCAATCACATACCATTTATCTAATTGTAAGGAACTTGACCTTTACATTTTAGTGCTCATCATTAGATCTTCATCTTGACTATTTGACTTAATGTAGTCTGTCAATCTCCTATGCATATCTCTATATTTATCTCTTCTTAATGTTAAACATTAAACTCTTGTCTTCATCTTGATTCTTACAAAAAATTTATAATTAACACACTCCATTTATCCTTTTTTAAGTAACTTGATCTTTGCTCAATTTAAGCATCAAACACTCTGACCCATTTAACTTATTATGTACCATAGATCTAGGTGTATGAACTCTCATAAACCATTGATCCTTGCAAGAAGATTGATAATTATCTCTGTTCGACATTAAGCATCAAACACTTGGTACCACCACATATAATTATGACATCTTGGAGCAAATTCACTCTGTCGATGTTAATCAAACTTTACCTTGTGCCAATTTGACCATGTATGGGAACCTTTGCAATTTGTTTGTAAGGTCAAATTTATACCTTCATATATTTTATCATTCTTAGATGCATGATATAAAGTTTGGCCCATATGATCTCCTCACATAGGATAATAAAACCATGTGACAAACTTCTTTTTAAACCCTCACATGTGTGAGATATAATGACATTAAAAATTTTGACTCAAATTTTTCTTCCATAGATCCAACTATGTCAAAAACTTGTCTGGGAAGCCAACTTTGAAAATGTATATCATTTGTCACACTATTGGACTTTACCTAAAAGTTTTAACAAATCAACTAGTATAAAACTGTACAAACCCATATGATCACCTTCTACTGAAATGTCTACATGTGTGAGATATTCCACCATTAAAATGCCTACTTAAATTTTCTTGCTACATTGTAAATTTGGCTAAGTATTGGAAAATACTATCAAAATGCCTGAGATCCAAACTTTGCAATTGCATATATTTTGTTGTGCTTCATCACTAGAATTGAGAATTTGCACATAGAAACTAGGCACTACTATGATCACAACCATTTGAACAACTCCCCTTGAATATTCTATACATGGTAATGGTGATGTCAATAAACTTCCTATTCATATTTTCTACCACTAGACCCAAACTATCTAGATCAAAACTATGGACTACTAGATGAATTCTAATTATAAACATAATCTCTCCAGTCATACTTGACCATTGATAGGACCCTTTTCACATGATTAAATCACCATACTTATTCTTGAATATATCTAATCATGCCAAAACTAAAGATCAACCAAGGCAACTTCAAGCACACTAGGACAAGCACATTGCACACTTTGTCATTATCATTTAGACTATCAAGACACTTCATCCACTCACTAGGACACGTCCATGACATCAACATGACATCACTAAAAATTCTCCATCATGTCCTCCTCTCCCCCTTCATGTTATACCTTTTTATTCATTTTTACACCATGCCTAGTGTTTGTCCTTTTCATTCTGGTTCATGCTTCTCATTACGTATCATCCAAGACAAAAGAATTTAAATGATATATATAATATATGTATACATATACATATAAATATAATATAGTATATAATATAATATTATATATATATATATATATATATATATATATATATATATATATATTCCACCTAGCTTCATTTCAAGCACTAGGAAATAAGTAAATATATATAAAATAATACAACCTAATAAGCCAAAGAAATAATGATATAATAAAACATTTCCATAGATTGGGATAAGCACACCAGTCAAGGAAATAAAATAATATAAATGCAAATAAAATAATATATAATAATAAAAATCCTATATCTAATTATTAATTAAATGAAATCATAAAAATAATTAGGAGTAATAAGATCATTAAGTCATCTAAAAATCTTGAAATCATCAACTCAATCCCAGAATAACAACGATGAAATCTTCCATAATTAAAACAATAATAAATCATTAATAAATACAACTAATAATATTATCGATCTATCAAAATAATAATAATAATTATACATAAATCACCAATTATTAAATAATATGCATTAGCAGAATACAATCGATAATGAATAGTTAATAAATAAAGTGATTAAATAAAATGATTAACCAAGTTACATAATTATCAAATTGATAATAATCATCATCAATAATAATAATAATAATAATAATAATAATAATAATAATAATAATAATAATAATAATAATAATATTTACTAGAAATCATAACATCGACCTGAAACCAAAGGTGGTCAAATTCTAGGAAAGGTCACCAAAGACATTTCCCAATGTCAAGAGAATCCTATGGGTCTAGATGAACCTAACCAAATAGGTTAAAGGAGTTAAGACACTCTTAGGACTTAAACATCTAGTGCTCATGATACCCAAGAAGGATAAATGAATACAAAAATGATCTCAAGCATACAAGGGTAGACAAAAGGAATAATAGAGCCAAACTTGATAATCTAAATTAGGGAGTAATAACAAAACACACATGCTCAAAATAGGGTGAGACCAAAATGACAAAAATAATAACACATAGGTATATAAAGATAGTGGCTCAATATCACATAGTATATGCTATATGCTAGAGTAGCATTCTGACTTCTAAATCACTCATGATATACCCAAGATGTCTAAACCCAATACCAAGCATAGCTCATGACCTGGTGCCTACATCCACCAAATAAGACATCAATAGTGCCTAAATGACGTCAATATAATAATAATAATAATTTATAATGAATTAACAACCATGAAATGATAAATCATGTATGATCATCTATAATTATGAAGGAATCAAAGTCAATATTGATGATCGTGACCCTAATCATGCCCTATGACGTAAGTAAAAACTATAAGAGGAAATAACATCAATTTACATCCAGTAAAACATGCTATATCAATGACATATAGTAACATAACTCACTGAATTAGCATTTATATAAACTAGGATAAAATGAATCCAACATAAGTAGTATGCATATTAGGATTTAATGAATCTAATTCAATCATCAACTGTGGCATATCATATCATAATGGTTATCCAAGGTACTTTCACTGTAAGCATTTAAACAAAACCAACACCAACTGTCATCAATCCAAGTGCTATCAAAATTATACTAAGTCATAATCTAATGTCTATAAGGGCAACATAGCCAGTTCACAATAGAAATAGTAGGTGTCAATAGATAGTATATGATATATTAAGACCTCATACCCAAGTTTACTAGCCTACCATACCTTAATGGACTTCATATTTATCATAAGGCTAATTATGGAGTTTGAGATTCAAATAGGATATGAGATGTGCATAATAAAGATTACATTTGTTTGGGTGATCTAAATTTGAAGAATGTACTTTTTCTTTTGATCATTTCATTTTTCTTATATGATGTAGATTTTTAATTTTGTGAATTTTTCTATTCCTCCTCCGTATGTAATAAAAAACCAAGCATGGGTGCTAAAAACTACTATCAAAAGAGAACTTCACCTTAATGGCTAGAGAAGATAACCTAAGGACCATGGTGTTTAAGAATCTTAGAATTTCACGTGAGAAAGAATGTGATCTTAAAACTAACCTCAGTATGCCCAAAGGGAAATGATGAAAATGAGCATAAATTGATTAGATTTCCCCATATCATAAAAAACCACTTTAATAAATATGAGACAATGATAATCAGGAATGAATCATCATAATGAGAAATGGTATACATGAATGAATACATGATAATAGACTATTAGACTTTTAACACAAAATAATATGATTGACTGTGAGTGTATAAAAATGCAACTCTCAACCATTGCTTTATCTTTCATAAAATACATGTAGCTAATTTATGCAAGAAAAGAAATTTATAAAAAGAACTAAATGATGGGTTTTTTTAAGGATGGCCTAAACTAAGATCTTACTGTGCATATTAAAAAGTAAAGAGCCATATGTACCACAAATTAACCAAAGACTTGAAATGACTTTCAAGTTGATTAAAAAAACTAGGTTCTTATGAGGAAAAATTGATTCATATCCATAATATTACAATGCCAAATCATTAATTTTTTAACCAAATGGTATTAAAAAAACAAATGACTAAATCTAGGATGAAAGGCTAATGTGTAAAACCATAGAGCTATAGATGTGTAAATAAGTGAATATGATGATATGTTGCAAAATATAAAGTCTAACTAAGATTAAAAATAAATGTTAGCACTAGAGTACATATAACCTGATAAATAAAAACATGTGATTAAATCATAATGGGAGATAAATACACAAATAACATGTAATGAAGCAATTTCTTTTTAAAAAGCTAGCCATTGGTCAGTTCTTTGAAGATGTGTCCATTAGTTTTTATCTATAAGTACTAGGTCCAAGGATTTATTTTAATAGGTAGGGACCCCACCACTTTTGGGCACACTTTCCTTATTTATCATGGGATTAATATAACTTAAATAGTAAGTCTCCAACATATAAAGTGCACAATTTGACATTTTTATTATTTTGTTTAGTGATGCAAGCTTTGTATTAGATATTGTGTTGTACTACACCCATACATCACTAATCAAGTAAATTTAAAGAATGAATATGGGATTTATGAATATATTTATTGGGAATAATGTCATGAATATAAATTCAAATGGAAGGTAACTCAATTTATAGTGTTAATAAAACTTTAAAACTATATACTAATTAGAAGGGAGTTGTCCTAATGGTAGTAATATAAGCCCAAAATTTAAGATAAATCTTGAGATTCGAGTCAGAGAGAATATATATTAATAATTTTAAATATCTTGGTAAGGATTTTGTTAGTGGTTTCATCTTAACCATTACACAAAGGATGATATGGTGTGGAAAATTTGTGTGTGGTTTTGATTTTTGTACATAGTTGTTTCATGTCTTTATTTATAAAATTCCCACCATTGTCATAAATAATGGTGTGAGGAATTCCAAAATAACATATTATTTTATTAATAATGAATTTTTATATATTAATTTCATTAACTTAAAATTAACAATAGGTATAGATTCAACCCACTTCATAAAATATTTGGTGGTTGGAATGATGAATAGATGGCCATCTTGTGATATAGGTAATTTTTAAATGGGATATAATCCCCACATAAAAAGTGTCCAAGGAGACTCCAATATTTTAATTTTAGCTAGAGGATAATGAATGAAATAATCATGAAGTTGGAAATGATTACACTTTTTAGTGAAAGTGATGGCATATTTTTCAATAGTAGGCCAAAAGTATCCCATGCATAGGCATTTATAGGTTATAATGTGTCCACTATAATGACCACCACAAGTTCCCCCATGTGATTGATAAATAAGTGAAATATTTTCATCTTTAATGAAATAATGAATCAAGGTATCTTCGACATTTTGATAATAAGGGATGTCATATTGAAGGATAAGTTTGCATGTTTAATTGTAAATTTAGGTCTTTTCATATGAATAAGCCTCTATAGATTAAGTATGATGCTTAATGATTTCTATGATGTGTTTTTACCATGATATTTGTTTAGTAGTGACATTTTCAATGTGTTAGATAATATAATCATTATGGTATTGTAAATTAGAAGGTGAATTCCTTATGTGAATGACACATTGTGAATCATTAAGTGCTTGATGAGGGTGAAAGAGAGAAGTTGATGAAGTAAGAGAGTCAACTATAGAATTTTTTTCTCATGGGATTGATTCAATAATAAATTATGTAAATTATTTAGTAAGAGTGGTAGAATTTTGAAGATAGGTGATTTTATTTTCATTTTTACATTGATAATCACCATTGAATTGATGACTTATGACTTTCGAATATCCTAGGGAATGTCTATGTGAGATATATATGTTAATGGTTTATTTAATCCATGAGATGAGAGATTCCTATTAATCCATGTTGTTAGTGACTTCAAAGTTTAATTTAAAAACTAGAGGTATGATTTTACCATGGGGGTTGGCTAAGACATAACCTACCATAGTTCCTTGAATACATTTGGCATGATAAAAATGAAGTGTCCAAGTTCCTTCATACAATTCAATTATAAGTCTAGTTAAATATTATATTATAACTTTAGGTTTGGGTTTAAAGGTGGAAATTTGAGTCTCTTCAAGGGATTGTGCCTCAATATTAGTAGTGAAATTGTGGAAATATTATTTAAGATAAATATCTCAATTAATACTTTAATAAAATGTATTTCTTCATCAGGAAGGGTGAAAGATGATTAGTAGCTTATATAGGTGTGGAATCAATTTTATTGTTAATCATTTGGACCTTAATGTATTTTTACATGATAATTATTAAGTCAAATTACTTTAAGATAACCATCCATTTTCCAATTTTAACTCTAGGTAAGAAAGCTTTAGAGAAGAAATGGTGAAGTGGATCAAAATGTACAATAACACAAGTAGTTTTATAAAGCATATAATTTTGATTTTTTTGGGGGGATAAATAGATATAAATATAATTATATTAAACCTTTGTGGAACATGTTTCATAATATATTAAAATACAAGTAATGTAATATATGGTGTATTATCATCTTGTTTCATCTTATTGAGAGAATACTGCCCTGACTGATATAGGGGTTGATGAAGTGTAAAAGTTTAGTGGGAGAACATTAGAAGGCTATCTAAGAGTATGAGGATGAATTATTGAATCCTTCATGTTGTAAAAATATTTTTGACATGTGTCAGTCCATTCAAGATTAATACCCTTCTTAAGGAGTCAATTTACAAAATAGATTCAACCATATCAGGAATAAATCATCAATTACCCCAATTTTACCAATATATGTTCATATATATGTAATGGAATAAGGAATAGGCATGATATTATATATTTTATTTTAGTGGGATATAAATAAACCCCTTTAAGGGACACTAGAAATCTTAAGATTTTGTTGAAAGTAACAATGGTAAGAAATTTGTAAGGATTAGGTCTAACCTTTTATTTGACGAGTCAATAAAATATAATATCAAGGTCATGAAGATGATTTTAATTATGTTTGCCTTTCAAATTATGATTATCTACATATTTTTTAATTATTTTATGAATGAGGTCATGAAAAATATGGGTTGTTCCATATTGATAAATAGCTCGAACAAGTTTTATGCCAAAGTTAATTTTAACATAGAAATAAGTTCCCCATTTAGTGGTGAAAGTAGTTTTATGTTGATATTTGGGAGCTATATGGATCTGATTATATCCAAATTAACCATCCATGAGAGATAAAATTTCATATCTAGTCATAAAATAAAAAATGACATCCATTGATGGTAAAGGAAAGTTATCTTTGAGACATGGTAATTTAACATTTCAAAAATATATACATATGGGAATCATCATAGTTACTTTATTACAAAAATGAACAATGTTGGAAACCTATTCTGAGTATCTAAAATTTTGATGAACATAGAATCTATAATCTTGATGATTTTAGGGTCAAAATCTTAGGAGGGAATTTGAGTTTGGTTTGACACATAGGTTTTGCATTAGGATATGTGATAATGTTATGTGCCAAAATATTAGGATTAATACCAGGCATGTCTTTATATGAACAAGTAAAGGATTCACATTATTTTTTGAATAAAAGTCTATAGTTATCATTTTCTTCAGGATGAAGTTATTTGGAGACAAGAATGGGTTGAGGAGTTGCCATGGTACCATAATTGATTATAATTATTTATTCAATAATCATGTCATTTTTATCATGGAAATCATATGGAACTGGAGGAATCTTGGAGATAAGATATGTTTGAGAGTCAAAACTAGTAATAATTTTTTTGAAATAGGGATATTTTTTCAAAAAATGTCCAAGATTTTGATGTTGGCATGAAAGTTGAGAATCTCTAGCATGGATTAATTATAATATAAATTCATCATTTAGAAGCATGAGTAGAAGTCTATAATATTCTACGTCTACTTCAAGATCCATAATTTGATTATTTTTGCTATTGAAATCAGAATGTAATTGTTTGATGTAAGTAGCCTTAGCATTTAAGGTAATGTCAAGAGGTTTATTAGAAGGTAGAGATTATAATTTTACTTTATTGGGTTGATGGATATAGTCTAGGATAGTATTGCGAGGGGAAGCCAACACAAAAAATAATATTTTGATTGGTTTTATCTAATCCACATCAAGTAAGGTAAGATTGTTTGAGGTTTTCTTTGGAATATTTGATTTGTTAGATTATCTAAAGAGAGGTACCATTAATGCCTGAACCTTAATCTACAAATAATTTTCTAATTAAAGTATTATTGATTCAAATTTTAATAATGAGGGGTGGATAAACAAATTGAAAAATAATTTCATAATTAATCATTTCATCTTTAGCGAATTCAATGGTGGGATTTGTGGAAGAAGAAATAGTTTCAATAGCATCGACCTCTATTGGTGGAGAATCATCATAAGGTAATGTAGGTATATTAAAGTTATTATATGGTGTATATTTGATATATGTAGATGATATTTATGAATTATATTTCACCTCATTATTTTACACTTGGAAGACTTAGACATTGGCTATTCCTCTCAGCTTTACACCTTTCCTACTTATATAAGTCTCACACTTGCTCTCTCTTATGCCCCTTGACCTATATCTAAGTATGACTAGTCTTATGTTGATGATCCATGCCTCCTTTCTCTCTCAAAAATTTTAAAAATTACTTATCTTATGCCTCTATAAGTTTTGAATCTATACCTATTTTACTTCTCATAGGACACTTCTCTCTCATCTAGACACCTATGTCAATGTAGGTTTCATATTACAATGCAAGTGTCCAGTGACCCAAAAGTCAACTAATTTGAAAATGAAACATGTCCTAATGGTTGGCCTAAGTTTAGTATGTGATATTTTTTCCAAAGGGATTGATATAAATATAATATCAACCTTCATTCATTATTTACCTAGATAAAAAGACCTAACATATACTAAGGAAACATATCAAAATCATTCTATCAATAATTAAACTAAGAAAATATTCCATATTTTCTCTTATTTACATATCATTTATAGGGACAACACATCTATAGGTCATAAGTACTAAAGGAGTATCCCAAGAGATATATTTTCTAAGTTATAAGATAGGTCACTATTGTACGCAATTATTACATATTGCATGATAGACACACAAGCCAAAAAATAGGGGATAAATACATAAATCTTAGTCCCTATTATAAGTATTGGTTATGTGTGCAACACTCATTGATAGAGGGATCAATCGGGTAGATTGACACCATGTTCCCATTAACCTATTTTTCTCATAGCCTCTATGAAGATGAAGAAATAAGGTTTAATGATTTGATAATGACTGATAAAGATGACATCAAACCAATAACCATCCAAGTGGTTGTATCTTGTTTCAACATTTATTCCATATTAGAAACATGCATCTTATCTAAACACCAAGATCACACTTAATCCATAATTTGGAGATTATTCTAGAATATTCTTCTGGTCTAATTATTACTTGTTATATATCTAGATTTTTATTAACATTAGAATAAGGTAAGTATATATTTTCAGTAACATTTTAATATCTGGCATAGAGATTCTTTCCATCTTTAACATATCTCAACATAATAAATTCAATATATATTCTAAGTTTTGTAAATGATTGGAATTTATATATATTTTATCATCATTATGCTTATTCATTTCTATATTATTAAACCTCTCTATCCAAATAATATCCTTATCCAATTTAAGGTTAGACATTTAGTGATCTGATTCATATGAATGTGATTTTTTTTATTCCTAGGGTTTTTAGTCAACCAAGATTTCAAATTATTGTAATCTTTCATTTTTTGCTTATATTTTTTCCCTAGATTGGGAGGTTTGCCTATTGAACACATTGAGCTTCCCCTTTTGCACCTAAGATATCTCAAACCATTAAGGAACCTAATCCCATGGTCTATTATGATACCCATGCTGAGAATGAGCAACATGTTGGTGAAGTTAGCATAGAGGAATATTCTAAAAATTAAAACCATGAATCCAATGAAACTAATGAACATGAACAAATAGAACATAAACAAGTGAAAAACCTTTCATCATTTTTTAGCATATTTATCAAAACCCCAAAGATCTTGATGAAATCCTAAAAACCATATTAGAAACTATTAACCCTCTAGGTCACTCTATCCTATGCAAAGTTCATAAGATGCTACACATAGGGTTTCCATACTTGCATAGTGATGGATCCCTCAAAAAAATAATGAATATATGCTCATCATAATTGACTAATGTCAGTATTCATAATGCATCCACACTATGAGTACCTGGGAGAAAATCATCACTGTGTGCCCTGGATAAATATTTATGCACCCTTATTCTAAAACTACAATTAAACATTCATGAAATTCATATGCATAAGGTGCCCAGACATTAGGCATTGGTAATAAAGGAAGTGCATATAGTACAAATCCCAATAATGTGCATGCATAATTAATTTTTTTCTATGTATGTGTTTTTATTCAAGGTACTTCATAATTCTAAAAGATTAGGTATCGTACTCAAACATAGAGATTTATAGATACACTTCCATTATTTGTAGACTACACTTTATAATACACATTACTCCTTACACATGTTCACAACTCTATATCATCTCTACAATACTATAATTCAACACCTGGCCTTCCATAGTAAATTCATGTGTGCATCTTCATGTAGAACATCTCAAATCTTAAACATGTATGGTAAAGTGCATAGGGTGTAGATATAAATTTAAAAGTGCATTCCCCAAGAATATATTTTATTGTGTACTCCACTCCAAGATGGTTACACCACTCAAATGGTGAAGTACCATGCCCAAATGTAGAGAATTAAACCTACAAATTTGTTATTTATAGGACAAATTTTAAGCCACACACCATCTCTTCTACAGACTAGTAGATCCCAAAGGACTCCCCCATTCACCTTTGCATAGTGTGTGTCCAAGACAAAGGTATGTTCATGGACTAGTGTTCACTTCATATTCAATTAAAGGCATGTGTTCCCTCCTATGTAGACATTCTATTTGTAACTTACATATAACTCAATAGGTATAATCTAATGTGCACATAGCCCCAAAAGATAGTTATATGCAAGGTATCCCTTTTATACATGAAATAATGACATGATATAGATCCAAATAAGCCTATAAAACATTCACATTAGAAATTAAACTTAGATGGATCAACAGGTGGTAGGAAAGTATAAGTGATAGTTAGGGATGGTTGGACATTAAATGAATTGAGTCAGAGTGGAATAAATGAAAAAATATCCATCAAATTGTAAAGCATGATCCTATGACTAACTGAGTGTCCTTTAGTCCTCGATGTACACACAAATATAGGTGTATCCTTCCATCTACTTCTAGATTTAGATTTTTAGGATAAATTAAATAGGCATTGTTCATAATGATTTTTTGAATGCAAACTTAGTCTTCTTAATTGACCTAGAGCCCTAAATGCCAAATTTTGAATTCACATTTCTATCTACCACCCTAAGTGGTGAATTTATTACATAAGGGATTGTTAAAATCTATATAGGCCCTAGTTTTCATTGGTCAAGGATCCCTCTCCTTAGTGTATAAAATATTTACCTATTCAATTTTTTAATACTAAATCAATCTTTGAAATTAATATGAATTAGATTGTCTTTATTTTATAATCTATGTTCTATGTGCATTTAAGGTGGTCGATCCTTGTCTATGGATGTTGATCCCTCTCATTTACATCCTCCATTTTCACCTTTGTACTAAATTAGAACCATCTAAAGGTCACACCCTATGTATAAACATGTCTATGTAGGCATTATCAATGGGTGGTTTATCATCCCTCTCAATGTTACATTATGTTCCCTTACCTACATGTGAAACACTTATATAGTGGTTACTTTATTTAAGGTCATGTGTTTAATACCTTTTAGTTTTATTATGTTGAAAAAGGGTGAGGTACTCACTTTACTCTTGGTGCATCACCACATTTCCCTTTCATCAAATCTATTATCTTATATCTCCCTTTCCATCAAAGTATTTTGGTTTAGAATTAGTGGTATATTTCATTTCTACTCTTTTTAGGTCTAAGCATTGGTCCTAAAATGGGTGCACTTAGATTAGAAGGAAGTTAGCTTGATTTTAAGGTTAATCCCAAGGAGTGAAAGAATCCCACACCTTGGGGATATTCTCATTTTTACAATAAGACATTGGATGCTCCACATATGTGGTTGAATTAAATATTTCCACACCCCATACTAAACACTTTCTCCCCTACACTAAGCACTCATGATCCATGGCCATTATCAAATACTCCTTCATAGGAGACCATCCATAGGTACACATTTCAAATTATAACAAAAAAAATTAATAAAAATGATAGATGACCAATAATGCCCATCTATTGATCATGTTATTTTATTTATTGGTCATCTCCATATAACAATAACCATTCCCTTGAGCACATTACCACTTTATAGCTTTAATGGGGGGCACAAGATATGTATTTCAACCTTTGTTTCTTATAAAAACTATTGATACATATAGCATAGGGATAATAAATGTTTCAACTCAAATATTAGTTTCAATGCCCATTACTACTCAAACCATGTTTGATTCCCATCTAGTGTCTACTCAAATTTCTTATACAAACTCTAATTGATATATACTTAAAACACTCCAAGTTATAAATAACTTAGAGGAAAAGGTTTAAAACATTGTTCTAAAGGCTTTAAATTATCCTCATGTTATTTATTACCAACTTGTGTTACATAACCCTCTTGCACTTCAAATATCTTTGCACCCTTTGCCAACTAGTTTTTTGGCACCTAAGTTCTAATTTATGATGGTAAGGGTGATCTTAAGAAACATATTCGATATTTCTATATTTCATGCATTGATTATCCCTCAACTAATAGGATATTGAATAAATTATTTGAAATGAGCCTCAAGGATTATGCGTTGATGTGGTTCTATGATTTACCTCTCTAATTTGTGAAAGCATTAAAAACTCTTTCAAATTAGTCTATTCAATGTTTTTCTATTAACATTACTAAAAAGGTTTGATGTGCCCAAATTACAAAAATCAAACAAAGAACCAATGAACCTATAAATGAATATCTCTTGATGCATAAGATATTTTTGGCCTAAATAACCAATTATATGGTATATAAATAACTCAGAAACATTTTCAAAAAAATTTGCTTTATCCTTTTCATGAGTCCATCATTTTCAAAAAAATTAAACCCTTTGATGAGTTGTGCCTTGTTGTTCAGGACTATTAAATTAAACTTATCTCATTGAAAAAACTTAAGTGTGTAACAAAAAAACTAACTACATATACATCCAATACCAACTTTACATTCAAACCAAGCTATAAGGTAAAACATGTTGGAAATATGATTGTTATTAATGTCAAAAGGGAGATTATTGGTATTATGGATAACATTGATGTTTAAGGATGAATGTGGTGATTAGAGGATATGCAAGGCATCTTATCAATGGTCAAGGATGATTGGAGTGCTTATGTACATGAGTAGAATTCATTCAGTTCTTCATATTGATCATATAGACATTTTAGGTATATGATAGGAAAATTTTACAGGTAGTTACTGACATCACCATTATCATGTGTGGATGTGCCTAAGGGATCTAGTCATATGGTTGTGATCACATTAGTCCCTAGTTATTATGCACCAGATCTAAATTCATGTAATGAAGTGTAGTAGAATATATGGGGATACAAAATTGGATACTCAGACAAAATTCACTAAGTTTATATACTTAGCCAATTTTGTAGAAGGGCTAAACAAATCAAAGTAAGCATATTGATGAGTTTAGCATTTACACACACGGAGGTGATACGATAAAATGATCATATGGGTTTGTTTATCTTTAGGCCTTGTTTCTGTGCATTGAATCTCATGTCATGTGATGTATTGAAATAAAAGATATGCATGAGAAAATTTGGGTTGCCATGTATTTTGACAATGTTTTCCCACAGTCAAATTTTTAGGTTGTAAGAAAACACTGAGAAGGAATTTTTATGATGTCATATCTTGTACATATAAAGGCTTTAGATGTAAATGGATATATGGATAAAAACCCTTATGTAGGAGGATTTTATGAATTAAATTGTAGATCATGTGACTAAATGTGACAAAAGTTTTACAAGAATAAAGTTGGCCTTCTAGGAAATTTCTATGCATAGCTAGCTCTATGGTATAATAATTTGATTAAAAAAATTAATGGAATTATATCTCACATACATGAATTCTTTATGAAGAAATGAGCACTTGGGTTTCTTCATTATCATGGTTAGTTTATATGGTCCAAATTTTAGAATAGGTAGATGAGTGAAGAAAAAGATATGAAGGTGAAAAGTTATCCTTCCAAGCATATTGAGATGGTCCCCATACTTAGACAAATATGCACAAGGTAAAGTTTTCACAAGTATCAAAGAGATCAATAGAGCATGATGGCTCCAAGATGCTAGGATGAAGTGAGATGAAGATAGGTGGTATAAATTTAAGTGTAGATCAAAAATTAGTGCTTATTCATACATTAAAAGTCCAAAAAAGTGTATTAAAGTCATTTTATCAAAGGCACTTATGATAGTGACAAGTGTCACATTCATGGAGCTTGTTAGATAGAGACCCAATGAGTGTAAGCTTGTCATAGATAATGATTGAGATTATTATAAGATCTGATGGTGAACAAGTGATAATGTAAAGGAAATCCAATAGAGATAGTGGATTCAATGGGATAAATTGATGAACGTTTATTAACATAATGACAAGATAAAGACTAAGCAAGTTTGAGAAGATTGATAGAGAATAAGCATTCTAAAAATTTAGGAAGTAGTGAGATGGGATAAAGAGCTCAATATTTAACATTAAAATAGAAGGAAATATTATGCTAGTTTGAATATCTAACAACATATAAGAGCTCAAATCAAATGATATAAGAAAAATGTTTTAAACTTGAAGAGTTAAAGTCTGGAAGCATATACGGATCCAATGGATAATGTGAAGCTATCAAAGATTGATCAAATAGATGCATTTTAAAGATGATAAAATTGAATGTGGATCATCATATCATGGTGCTAAAATTAAGATCAATGGTTGATATTTAAAGATACCATCAGTCTAATGGTGAAGCATAAGAATATGCAATAACATGTAATTAATATGTAAATCATGATGCAAACAATGAGTTTGATTGTTGTAGTTGATCATATTTATGTAAATATGCATGTGCATAAAAAATAGATCCCAATATATGATACATATAGTAAAAAACCAAGAATGACAATGGTGAAGCATGAGTTATAGATACAGGAATATTATTGTTCAATAGATAATGAACTAAGTCTAGAATAGAGCATGATGTGTTAGCAAACTAGTGTGAACTTAGAGAAGATACAAAACCCTAGATCAAATGTTTATATATATGAAATCTAGCATACATTAAAAAGATAATGAGCTATTGATATTAACAATAAGTAGAGTCAATCTAAGAGAGAAATGTAGAGAATAAGAGATTGATGAAGTGTGTCAAATAGATAAATATAGAGACACAAAAGCAGAGAGGTAGAGTGGAAGAGTAGAGAGAGATAATGTGCAGAGTATAAGTAGTTACAGACCAAACCTATAATAGAGAATTAAGATTAGATTCTTATATGATCAACATTATAATTTGGAGTTATATCTCCATAGTAGATCTAATTGGTTGGTGCCATCAGATAAGCTAAGTTAGTGCTCAATTAAGGAGTGGGTGATTACTTAGAGTAAGTGATCTTAAATTAAGGGATTAGTGTCTCCTTAGGGTTTGTGTTGTTAAACTTTGTAACTAGTAAGGTTATTTATTGTGAAATTGGATTAGAATGGTAGATTCTAGTAGCTATTCTTAGGGTAGTTTTTCCCATATTGGTATTTCCATGGTATATCTAGTGTTGTGTCTATTTATGTGTATGTGATCTTTGCATAGAGTTTTAATCTACATTAAAAAGGTTTGAAAAGGACTAAGTTAATCAATATACTAATTCACCCCCTTCGTAGAATCTAGTTGTGTTCTAAAAATTGAAATAAGAGCCTATATTCCTTAGAAAAATATTAATTATCTTAGGTAGTGTTGGATGGTGAACACAAATGGCTAGTCAACAAGGTGCTTCCTCAAAAAAATCACCTCTTTTTTATGGAACAAACTATGCATTTTCGAGCATTAGAATGGAAGCATATCTATCTTCATTAAGGTTTGATGTATGTATGTCTATTTTGAATAGATATATATCTCCTACTAGAAATCCTATTAATGAGGCTACCAAGAAAGCATATGAGGTAAATACCAAGGATAAGAATGTTATTCTATGTGTATTTTCTAATTTAAAGTTTATAAATGTGATGCATTATAAAAATACATAAGATATCTAGAATAAATTAAAGAGAATATATGAAGGTAATGACAAGGTAAATCAAGCCAATCTAAAAATATTCAAAGCCAAGTTTGAAAGCCTTACAATGAATGAAGAAGAGAAAATTTGAGACTACCTCCTTAGAGTAGATGAAATAGTCAATGCAATTAGAGGCCTTGGGAAAGAGATGAAAGATCCAGTCATTGTCAAGAAGGTCCTAAGATCTCTACCATCTAGGTATGACTCTAAATTTTTTACAATAAAAGAAGCAAGATATCTAGATAAACTCACTATTGATGAGTTTCATGGAAATTTCTTTACCTATGAGATGAGAAAGGGAGAAGTAGACACCTTCAAGAGAGAAGTTGTATTCAAAGCATCTAAACTAGTATAGGTAGAGGAACCTACATCCAAATTTGAAGAGACTAATGAAGAATAACCCAAATTTATTAAATTATTAAATAGAGGGTCTGGAAAGTGCAAAGGTAAGTTACCTTTAAATGCTTTAACTATGGTAAAGTAGGACATTTTACTGCTAAATGCCCTTACAATAGAAAAGATAACTTTGAGCAAGTAGAGAGTTTTAAAAAGGTGAAACCACACTATCCTAAGAAGAAGAAATTCTTCAAAAACAATAAAATCCTATACATAAAATAAGACAATTATTCAATGGATGACAATGATAGTTTTGATGATGATCATGACTATGATTTTGTGATTGAGGAAAAGGAAGTCCTATTCATGACAATAGGATTAGCTTATATGAATCAAGAAGAAGCTGAAGACTCATATGAAGAAGGAGAAGTGGATATAGAGTATGAACTCATTTGTGCTTTAGAGGAAATTGACAAGATAAGAAAAGAGAGATAAAAATAGGAAAAGCTTGGACAAAAGGAAATTGAGAATTTTTTAAGATTTTTTGACAAATCTAATAAAATGGTGGTTAGCCTAAAGACACAAGTTTAAGAGGCTAAAAGAATAAAAGATTTAGTCAAACTTGAACTATAATCTAAATCTAATGAGTACATGAAGTTAGACATAGATATAGTGGATTTGAGAAAAGAGATTGAGAAACCTAAAGGACAACTAGACAAAAGTCTAAATTTGATAAGAGGATCAAAAATACTTGATGAATTGATTAACTCTCAAAATCCTTCAAAACAGAGATTAGGTCTTGGTTATGAAAAAGGAAAAAGTTCCATAACTAGTACATTTGCTAATCTATATGACAAATTCAAAGAAGAAGGAGAATTATGAGTAAAGAAAGATAAATCTTATAAGGATACAAAGAAATACATAAGCATAGCTAATGTGAAGAAAACTTGAGGAGAAAAGAAGCCTAAAGAAAATAAGAAGACAAAGGTATTTTATGCAGATAGATACACAAAAGTGAGAGACTTGAAGAAGCTAGAGTTTAGAAGAGTTCCTCATATTTCACAAAGAATTTATTGACTAGGTATTCCTAATCTTACTATGGTTATTGTTATACCTATAACTATTTTGGTCATAGGTCTATTGATTGTAGAGTTGTACCTAAACGGAGAACAAATTTTGTAAGTAGAAATTCATTTACTCCCTTGTTAGATACAAATGTAATATGTTATAATTTCAATAATTTTGGTCATATAGATAAACAATGTGGAACAAACTTTGTAAGACCAAAAAAAAAAAGTAAAAAAGAAAATCATGCCTCCCAGTGTGAACAAACATTCACAAGTCTCTAAAAATGAGAAAAAGAAGCCAAAAAATAAACCCAAGGATGTGTGAAAAGTGAAAGATCAATATATGATTCGTCAAACTACACTACATGCCAAGGAGAAGAATTTATGGGTAATAGATAGTGGTTGCTCAAAACATATGACTTGTGACAAGAGTAGTTTGATCAAATTGATCAAATGTCAAGAAATATCTATCAGCTTAGGAGATAACATTTTAGTAAAGATCAAAAGTAAAGGAACCTTGAACATACATGTAAAAATACCTACACATGATGTCCTTTATGTGAAATATTGAAGCATAATCTGCTAAGTGTCAACCAAATGTGTGACAATGGATATAAGGTCACATTTAATGCAAAAGGATACAAGTTAAAGAGATCTAGAAGACTAGTTATATAAGGGAAAATAACTGAAAGCAATACCTATAATCTTGTTGAAGTGAATGGTAATATCTTCCTGATAGGAAAAAATGATGAGATTTGGTTATGGCATGGAAGAATGGGTCATGTCAACTTTGATAACCTAGGTAAAGTGAGCTCAAATAAGGGTGTTAGACACATGCCTAAAGTAACCAAACCTATAGATGCTACTTGCAAGCAATGTCAACTAGGAAGGAAGACAAGGGTCAGATTTCAAACAAAGGAGTATGCAACTCCAAAGCCACTAGAATTAGTTCATATTGATCTTTGTGGTCTTACTAAGACAAGAAGATATAAAGGAGAGAGATAGTTCATGTTTTTTTATAGATGATTACTCAATAATGACATGGGTAACCTTTCTGAAGGACAAGTCATGAGCATTTGAGAGATTCAAAATATTTAGGGCCATGGTAGAGAATGAGATTGGATGAAAAATCAAATGCTTAAGATCAGATAAAGGTGGAGAATTTACCTCAAATGAGTTTATAGAGTATTGTGAGAAACTTGAAATCAAAATATATTACTCTATAAAAAGGACTCCATAGTAGAATGGAGCTATTAAAATAAAGAATAGGATAGTCAAGGAGATGGATAAAATAATGCTAAAAGAGTCCAAGTTACCTAATGGATACTAGAGAGAAGTAATCCAAATATATATATATATATATATATATATATATATATATATATATATATATATATATATATATATATACTGGATAGAGTTCAACTAAGGGTAAACAATGATAAAACTCCATATGAACTATGTTATATAAATCCTACATCTGTTAAGTACTTCAAAGTGTTTGGAAGTAAATGCTACATCAAGAGAAAGGAGGATAAATTGGGAAGTTTTGAATCAATATGTAATGAAAGAATATTTCATGGTTATTACACTCAAAGCAAAGCCTACATATGCTACAATAAAATACTACACAAGATTGTAGAGACCATAAATGTCAATGTTGAAGAAGGCTTGAAATAATTTAAGCCTGATGAGGAAATTTGTATTAAAGAATCAGATCTTGAAGAAAAAGAAACTAATGAAGAGGCCAAGGAAATAAATGAAAAGGCATCTCCAACATTTTTTCAAAAGGATCATCCTATAGAGAAGATAATTGGCAATAAGAATGAATGAGTTTAGTTAATGAAAATAGTTGAAAAAAATAAGGAGCAAGTAAGTTTTTCTCTAATGTCTAAAATTAAGCCTAAGAGATATGTCAAAGCCATGAAGGATGAGAATTGGCTAAAATCCATAGAAGAAGAAGTAAGCCAAATTGAAAAGAACAAAACTTAGTAATTAGTTCCAAGACATTCAAACAAGAATGTGATAGGTACAAAGTGGGTCTTTAGAAACAAGATCAATGAGGATGGAGTTGTCATAATAAATAAGCGAAGATTGGTGTGTAAAGGATATGCACAAGTTGAGGGTATAGTTTTTGAGGAAACATTTGCCCCAGTTGCTAGATTGGAATCCATAAGAATGTTTCTAACATTCTCTAGTTATAATAACTTTAAAGTCTATCAAATGGATGTTAAGTCTACTTTCTTGAATGGGAATCTAGAAGAGGAGGTCTACATAGAACAACCTAAAGTTTTTAAATTGTCATAAGAAGAATATTATGTGTGAAAATTGAAAAAATCTCTATATGGTCTAAAATAAACACCTAAAGTGTGGTATTCAAGATTAGACCAGTACCTACAACAATAATTATTAAATAAAGTGTGTGTAGACAACAATATGTACTTCAAATTAGAAGGTGATCATAAGTTGATTGTTATTGTTTATGTAGATGGCATCATATTTGGTGGTAGCAACAACAAAATGTGAAAAGAATTTGCTATACAAATGCAAAGTGATTTTTAGATGTCTATGCTTGGAGAACTTTCTTACTTCCTTGGTCTATAAATATAAAAATCTGATGAAGGAATATTTATATCCCAAACCATGTATGCAAAGGAAATGCTCAAGAAATTTGGAATGGAAGATAGCAAACTAGTTAGTACTCACATGATAATTGATGAAAGTTGAGAAAAGAGGATGAGTCCCTTGATGCAAATCAAACTATGTATATATCAATAATAGGTAGCTTGTTATACCTAACTATATCAAGACCTAATTCATTAAGTAATTTTTATGGTTGTAAGATTTCAAGTTGTTCTTAAAGAGTCAAATGTTAATGTAGTGAAAAGGATATTTAAATTTATCAAGAGCACAATTTACTATGGCCTATGGTATCCTACAAGTGAAGATTTAAATTTGACAACATATATAGATGTTGATTGGGTAAGAAGTATGGATGATAGAATAAGCACTAGTGGTGGTGCATTTTTCCTTGGAAATAGACTTATTTTATGGCTAAGCAAAAAACAAGAGTCAGTTACTCTATCTATAATAAAAGAACAGTATATGGCAGTTGTGGCATATTACACTCAAGTCTTGTGGATGAATAAAACACTAAAATACATCAAGGTAGACTATAAATCCCCTATCTCTATTCTTTGTGATATTTCAAGTGATATCAACATATCAAATAGTCTGGTGATGTATTCTAAAACCAAACACATATCAATCAAGTATCACTTCTTAAGAGAGAAGGTTGTAGATCAAGAAGTCACAATGGAATATATGCCAAATCAAGATCAAATTATAGATATATTTACCAAACCTCTTCCCAAGGAAAAAATTGAGTATCTAAGAGAAAATTTGTGAGTGGTGGCTCATACATCACATCACTAGATCCTAGTGATAGGGCATGAGTCCAGGGGGAGTCCCATAGAAGCTTTGTTAGTAATTGGATGAAGAGAGAAAAGGAAACATAGGTATGCATACTTTTGAAAATTTTGAATGAGTTTATGGTTGTATATTCTTTGAAAAATAGTTATAAAGAGTCATTTTACCATTGATGTCAAAGGTGGAGAAAAAATTCAAATGCTTTCTGTAAAATTTTGGAGAAAAAGTGCAAATGATCAGAGCATGTGTCCAAGTTGAGTTTAGGCAAATGTACCATTTCCTAAGGGAGAGAAAGTTTGGTATGAACATATTTAGTTCATACTCATCAAAATCCATTGCAAGTAATGTCAGAGGATTATAGTATCAGAGCATTTAGTTTGTTATCAATGATAAAGGGGGAGATTATTGGTAATATGATTGTCATTAATGTCAAAAAGGAGATTATTGGCATTATAGATGTCATTGATGTTCAAGGCTAAATATGGTGATTAGAGGATATACAATGGATCCTATCAGAGGTCAAGGATGATTAGAGTGATTATATGCATGGTTAAAATTCATCTAATTCCTCATATTGATCATCTAGAGATTTTGAGTCTATGACAGGAAAATTTGAGAAGGTAATTTGCTAATGTCACCATTGCCACATTTGGATGAGTCTAAGGGAACTGGTCATATGGTTGTGATCACATTATTCCCTAATTAATTTTTTTTAGATTTAAATTCATGCAATGAAGCATAATAGAAGATATGGGGATACAAAATTGGCTACTTCGACAAAATTCACTAAGTTTCTAAACTTAGCCAAATTTACAAAAGAGCTAAACAAATTTGAGTAAGCATATTGATGAGGTCAACATTTGCACACATAGAGGTGATAGGAAAAAATGACCATATGGTTTTGTTTATATTTATTCCTAGTTTCTATGTATTGAATCATAGGTCACATGATCTAGTGTGACAAAAGATATGCATGATCAAAGTTGGGATCCCATGTATTTTGATAGTGTTTTCCCATAGTCAAATTTTCAAGTTGTAAGAAAATGCTGAGAAGGCATTTTTATGATGTCATATCTTACACGTACAAAGACTTCAAATGGAAATGGATATATGGATGGAATCCCCTATTTAATATGATTTCATGCATTAAATTATAGGTCATAAGACTAAGTACAATAAGAGTTATGTAAAAACAAAGTTGGCCTTCTAGGTAAGTTCTAGGTATAGCTAGCTTTGTGGTAGAATAATTTGAGTGATAAAATTAATGGAATTATATATTGCATGCATGAAATATTCAAGATTAAATGAACATATGGGTTTATTCTTTGTCATGCCTAGTTTATATGGTCCAAATTTTAGAATAGGTGGATGAGCGAAGCAAAAGATATGAAGGTGAAAAGTTAGCCTTCCAAGCATATTGAGATGGTCCCCATACTTAGACAAAACTACATAAGGTAAAGTTTGAGAAAGTCTCAAAGAGATAAACGGAGAGTTATGGATCCAAAATCCTAGGATGAAGATAGATGAAGATAGGTGGTATAAGTTTAAATATTTATCAATGGTTAGTGCTTATTCGCACATTAAATATCCAATGAAGTGTATCAAATTCAACTTGTCAAAGAAACCTATGATAGTGATATGTCTCACATTCAAAGAGCTTGTCAAATAGAGACTCAATGAGCATAATATTGTCAGAGATAATGATTGAGCTTGTCAGAATATCTGATGGTGAGCTTGTGATCATGCAAAGGAGATCTAATGGAGTGAGTGGATTCAATGGGATAAAGTTATTGAGGTTTATTGACATAATGGTGATTTAAATAAAAATAAAGCTTAATAATATCAATGGAGCATAATTATTCTAAAGACTCAAAAATTAGTGAGATGGGATAAAAAGCACAATGTTTAATGTCAAGAGTATTCCAAAGACTCAAGAAGTAGTGAAATGGGATAAAGAGCTCAACGTTTAATGTCAAGATAGAAGTCAATATTGTGATAGTTTTAAGATCTAATGGCACATGAGATATCAAATCAAATAATCTAATATACGTGTTTTAAACTTGAAGAGTTAAATTCTAAAAGTGTACATGGATCTAAATGAGCATGTAAGGTTATCAGAGATTGATCAAATTGACACATTTTAAGGATGATCAAATTGAATGTGGATCATCAGATTGTGGTGCCAAACTTAAGATCAATATTCAATATTTAAATATATGATAAGTCTAATGGTCAAGCAAAGGAACATGTAGGAATATCCAATTAAACAATAAATCATGACATAGACAATGAGTTTGACTATTGTAATCAAGTAAATTTATGTAAATATTCATGTGCATCAAAACTAGAGCCAAATATATGATATATATAGTAAAAAACTAGGAATAAAGATGGTAAAACATGAGTTTAATATGTGGGAAACTTGTTATTCAAGAGATAATGAACTAAGTCTTGAATAGATCATGATGTGTTAGCAAACTAGTGTGAACATAGAGAAGATATGGAACCCTAGATCAAATGTTTATATATATGACATCTAGTAAATAGGCAAAATATGTTGGAGATATTGTTATTGATAATAAGAAGAATCAAATTAACAGAGAGGTAGAGAGCAATAGATTTATGAAGTGTGTCAAATAGATAAATATAGAGACACAAAGGTAGAGAGGAAGAGTGGAAGAGTAGTGAGAGATAATGTGCAGAGTAAGAGTAGTTATAGACTAGACCTATAATAGAGAATTGAGATTGGATTATTTTATGAATCAACATTGTAATTTGGAGTTGTAGCTCCATATTAGATATGATTGGTTGGTGTCATTAGAAAAACTCAGTTGGTTCTCAATTATAGAGTGGGTGCTTCTTTAAAGTAGGTACTCTAAAATCAAGGGATTGGTGTATCCTTAAGGTTGGTAACCTTAAAAATTGTAACCAATTAGGTTATTTATTTTGAGGGTAGATTATAATGGTAGATTTTATAAACTATTATCATGGTGGTTTTTCCCATATCAAGTTTTCCATGTTATATCTAGTGCTGTGTCTATTTGTGTGTATGTGATCTCTACAGATAGTTTTAATCTGCATTAAAAAGGTTTGAACAGGACTAATTTAATAAATATATTGATTCAACCCCCCCTCTTAGTATACAGTTGTGTTCCAACAAAACCTATTGAGCATAAAAAGTAAAAAACCACCATAGTTAATGTAGTTTCACAACTTAATTATTTTATTTTATATAATGCACCAAATATATAATTTACACGATTACTCAAGTCTCCATGTTCATTAATAGTATGGATAGTAGAGTGTCATCTTATATATCTCCCTCATCTTATAGAGGTTGATATGAGTCTGCCTATACCCAAAAGATATGATACAAATGCTTATTGTGAATATCACCAGGGACAAAGGCATTTTATGAATATATGTTTTACTGTGAATCATAAGCTCCAACATCTCATTAAAAACAAACAAACTACATTTAATGATCCTCAAAGGGAATTAGTTTAATAAACTGATGATCACTAGAAGTAGAAAATATTTAACAATCCTTTTTATGATCATTAAAAAAGGATCTAAAACTACAAATGCCATATAATGCACAACAAGAACTTCAGAGTAAACAAATAAAATAACATCTAGGGAAACAATATTTAATAATCACCTTATTCCTAGGTGGTTCTTATTTTTGGCATAACCATATTGATCCTACACAAACAAAAACTAAATGAAATATAAGATGTTCTAAACAAGTTGGCTTGGATCTAAAAGACTTGGAAAGAAAGGTCAGTTGGAAAAACTCCTTAAACCACATAACACTACCAATTGATTTTGGTCCTAAAGTGATTTAATCATGGGTTTAGGTTGTGCCACAAATATTTACATATGCATTTACTTTGAAAATTATTTGGTTATATAAATTGGAAGCATAAATTGAACAAAATTAGAAAGGTATTTATTTTTCTGGAGAAGGTAAAATGATCCATATTCTAAATAATAGCATCGGTTATTCTTCTACACATGTAAAACATGAAGAATAACATGAGATGTTAAATTTTGACTTATCTAATCATTATCTAATTAATGAAAAATATTCACTTTAAGGTTTTTTTTGCTTCACATATTCCAAAAGTACCAAAAAATATTAAAAAAACTATAAAAATACAAAAATATTGTTAGCATCTACATATTCTATTAACTCTTTAGCATCTATGTGTTAGTTCCATATTTATGGATAGAATATTAGTTATTGATACACATATATGAGTTTCATGCTTCTATTTTAGTATGATACAAGCATGCACAAATACATGATCTATGTAATTATGGATGTTCAAACTTACCTCTTCTCATGTCACTATGGCATTAGGGCTTTCCATCTCATTTCATCATTATAGTTCCATGTTATATCATTATATGATAAATTTACATTATCATGTTTGACCTAATATGTACCTACACATGACTTTATCCATGCTTATATCTTTCACAATGTACTTGATATGTTATGTACTTGAATCTTTTGATAACACATTTGATCCATGGGATATTATGATATGTTTATGTTGGTTGCTTATGTTTTCATTTAAGCAATTTGTTGAGTGTCTTGCCTTTTTATTGTATTTTTTGTTGAGAATTTGAATATAATCCATTGTTTCTAACCCCCATGATTTTGTTTGATTCTTTAACATTTAAATGTGTCATTGATTTTTTTATGTTGACATTTGAGTATGTCATTTCTTAGTTTATGGACATTTTATTAAGTCAAGTTCATTCAATTATGTGACATTTGAACATGTCCCTCGTTTCCAATCTCTTTGGACCATTGTATTTAAATTTGATTTTGAGTGACATTATGTGTATGATTTATTTATTATTGATCTTATATTATTACTATCTAGACATTACCATGACATTTATCATGCATCTTATACATTGGTGTCATAACATTCTATGTCTTTCAATGATACATTTGGTTACACATGTCCTTATATATGATACATGGTTTATTCATAGTTATATGATTATCTTATCCTTTTGAGGTGAGATAATGACCATTTTTATCTTCCCTCACCTCAAAGGAGGGGATATTAGTGGTGACATGTCATAGAGGCATGGCTTCCACCCATTCATAGTTTTAGATTTAGTGGGGGTATGTCATAGATGCATGAATTCCACACATACACAATTTTAGATTCAATGGGGCCATGTCATATAGGCATGGATTATACATGTTCATAGTCTCAAATTTAGTGAGGGCATGTTTTATAAACATATTCTCTACACTCAGTATTCAACATCTCCAAATTATAGTGGGGGCATGTTTTAGAAACATGTCCTCCACATCAACACCTATATCAATTTGTAAGTATGTTTTCCACACTTACACAGTTTTAAATTGGCCAAAATATATAATTATATGATTTAGATACACATTTATGGAGTAATTATATATATGGGTATCATTGTTATACATATTTTCAACATGAAACATATTTTTGTTCATATTTTATGCAATGTGTGCATAATATTACAAAATCAAATTAGTTGCAAAATGAGAGAACTTTTAAGGACTACCACCACCCACCAAGTTAAAATTTTATGGATTATATTAAGATAATATATTGCATTAATTATTTTAAGTTTTATTAAGATTGAGGTAATATAATCACTTATTCTTAGCAATTTTATAGGTTAGACTTGATTATATCATCCAAAATCACTAGTTTGATAGTGTGAGTTGAATTGGTTCACTCACACTCACCACATTATAATTATGATTGGGTTACATGGTTGAGATAGTCTCAATTAGCAAGTATCAATCCACCTTTTCTCCAAGGTTGGGGGCATGGGCCCTCCTATCTCTCTCTATCTGTTTAGATATATGTACTTTACATATTTATTTTTTTCCTAATATAAATTTTAGTGATTTAAATGATACATATTTAAAATGAAATTACCAAAGTACTAGACAATTAGATCAATATATAGGTTTACTACTAAACCTTTCTCTCTTTTAATTTCAATCATTTCAATACTTTTAATTTTATATTATATACAATGATTATATATTGTGACATGGTCTTGTTGCTAGTCAGTCACCAACAAAACACTCAAGTTGGACTCAAGCAAAGGCAAAGTGTGTTATACAAACCCAAGTATGCATTCATTTTCATTTAAAATATTAAAGTGTGGGGGGGGGGAATTTATATGATATTTATGAGATATATATCATCTCTTTTTGGTACACTTGTCAAACTCAGACCTTTGTTATTCCTTTTAGTTCTAGAATTTTCCTTCTTCCACAAATATCACATATGCTATCTCTTATGCCCCTTAGACTATCTATTAGTCCATGAAGTATTATTTGATGACCATGCCTTCTATTTTACCCAAATGTTTTAAAAATTTCCTATATTATACCTTCACAAGTTTTAAACATGTACTTATTTTCTTGATCCCTAGATAATTGTGTTCTTATGAAACACCTACATCTACGACAGTGTCCTATTTTGATGTAATTATCTAGTGACTTAAAATTAATATAAGTTTAAAATTAAAAACATCCTAATACTCATCCTAAGTGTTATTATGTAATATTTTATCTAAAGGGATTGATATAAATACAATATAAACTCACATTCATTCCTAACCTAGATAAAAATACCTCGCACAAACTAATGCAACTTATCAAAAGAATTATATCAAGCATTAAAGTGAGAAAATATTTCCTATTTTATACTATTCGTATATTATTCATAAGGAAAACACATCTATAGGTCTTAAGTACTGGAATAAGTAACCAAAGATCTATATTTTCTAAGTTACAAGATAAGTCACTATTGTATCACATATTACATGATTCACACACAATCCAATATGTAGGGGATAACAACATAAGTCTATGGCCCTCTTCAGATTATTGGATATGTAGGTATATCTCATTTATACAAGAGTATGTAGGGCATATCAACACTATGTGCACACTATCCCTTTTTTTCCATAGCCATTATGAAGACGAATAACTAGAGTTTTATAATTTGATAAGGAATGATAGTCCATGATGTAGATCTAAATGCACCAGAGCAAAGGTGGCATCAAACCCAAAATAATATAGGTGATCACATCTTATTTTAGTATCTATTTTTTACTAGACCCCTATGTCTGATCTAGGCACTAACATTGACGCATGTGTCCTTGGCATAGAGGCACTTAATCCATAATTTAGAAACTATTCTAGAATATTATTCTAGACTATTTACTACATTTTATAGATTTACATTTGTATTAAAATCAAAACCAACTAAGTATGTTGTTTCCATTATCATTTCAATATCAATCATAATGGTATTTTCCATTTTTAGGATATCTCAGCATAATAAATTCAGTATATCTAGTTATAGTATCTTTAGGAATATGTTCCTTAGTAGAACTATTCTTAGTTATGAGTGGGAATGGAATTATAATTGACTTTAGTTTCATTCACATACTATAAATTAGTATAATATTAATCATAATTAGCATCAAAATCATACACATTTTAATTTGGATGTTGTGTATTGGGACTGAAAGAAGATTTTTAATATTTTGGAATTTTAGATCATCGTCAAAATCATTGATTGATATCAAGGAAAACACAAATTTTGGAAGTGCATGCTATATAGTCAATTTTTTTAGTAATATTTAAAATGAATGGTTCCATAATAATACCTTTCATACTCTTAAACATATTGTCAAAACATGTACGTGAGATGATTTATAATGGTATAATCAACTCCGTCAACATTCCATTTTATAGCTCCTCAAAATATCCTTATCCATTTAATAAATGCTAATAAATTACTTCAATAATTTTCCCATGCTTTCCTCAAATGAAGTAAATAGTTATCCCACAAATCAAACCATAACATGAGTGATGATAATCTTTTTAAACTCTTTATCACTACCGTAAAACCTTATTTTCAATATAAGACTATAATTTTATCTCCCAAAACTTACAAAGATTATGTTTATCAAGCCAAAATAAAATATTTCTCATGAATCAATTTGAAAATTTTCATAGTCTCATCAAGTATTATTTTCAGATTTCAACTAATGCCATAACAATTACCAATTCTAAATATATGTCTCCTCAAAGAAAAATAGGAATAAACAAATGTGATATTCAAACTCCCTCCCAACCACCCTTAAATTTTTTAGAAATTAGGAAGTTATTACCTATATCTAATCTTTTCATTCACACTACCACCACTCCTACATCATGGTATGATCCTAACAAATTTTGTTTGTTCTATGTTGGTATAAGTCACTCTCATGATACATGTCATGTAGTTATATATATTTTATTTTCCTTCATGTTAGGAGATGATTTTGACCATTATTTTATGATCAAGACTCATCATACTCATTATATTAAATCTTATCAAAAGATAAATTTTCAAATATATAAATCCAAAATCTCAAAAAAAATATTCGGATCCCAATACACAACATCCAAAAGAAAATGTTTATTTTATTGATGTTAATTATGATAAATATTATACTAATTTTAAGTATGTGAAGACAACAAAAGTAAATTATCTTCATAATCCCACTCACAAGGATTCTTCACCAAACCTAAGAAGGCTTCAACTAAGAAAAAAATTCTTAAAGATACTGCAACTACTCCTATATCATCTTTAGAACAAACCACTAGTGATGACCCTCTTCAATAAATAGAATCTCAACATCATTCCACCATCACTACATATAATATCATCTATAATAATCCCAACCCTCATTATATTTATTCATATAATAAACCTCATTGTAAATTCTTATATAAATTTAATTTAAAACTTAGTAAAATTATTCTTATAGAATTAGGTAGAACTTCTCCTTATCATTTCAAGTTCCATATACAATAACTTCAAGATATTGAAGAACCTATTGGTTCTGAGTTGTAAACCTATACAATTTATTCTTGTATATTTGAAAAACATGGAAATCAAAGATGATAAAACTTAGTTATATCATTATATCTAAGGGTTTAATATCTGGATGGACTGAATGCAGATAGTGAATGGAAGACACCACAAAGGGTATGGTATTTCCCTATTACTTTTGGCTCTACCTGAACCAAGGTGAGAGGACTAATGGGGTAACTTGGTCATAAGGAGGGATACTACAGTTCAATTTCTATAGAATTATAGGCACACATACACATCTAGTCAAAGCATAACCAAACTTGCACAATCCACTCAAGAAGAGTTGTCACATAAACTAAACAAATGTTTAAAAATTAGACAAAATTTACTAAAGATAAATGAAAATGTGATTGTAATCTTCATTTCTATAGAAACTATTGACAACTAAGAGGTAAATGGAAAATTACAATGTTAATCTTTAAAGATCAATCGTAGACACATTTTAGATTTACAATACTTATGCATCTATAATAAAATAATACTTAAAATATTCAACAATGTGTATTACATTTAGTGGTAAGATAGATAGGATGAGCCAAGTACATTTAAAAAATTTGTGGTGGATATAAACATTGGGAATTCCTTAAAATACCATGATATCATTCATTCTAGGATTTTAAAATATTAAGAAACAAGATGAAGAAAACTATAAGGAATGATTTGCATTCATTGATGCCAATAAAATAAAAGTATTTAAATGATCCTTGAAATATCCTAAGCATAAAATACAAATAAATTTTAAATCAACTTATCCTATCAACTTCATAAATCCAATATTTCCTTACAAGATGATCAACAAAAAATTCCCAAATCACAACACAAAAAGGAACTTACAATCAAGATTCATGCCCAAAATGACTACCATTAAGAGACATAAAACTCAATACACACTCAATAATGCATGAATAATGTTATATTACACTTCATTGACAAGAAAGAACACAAATCACATATGGTTTCCATTAACTTTAAAGTAAATATACGTACATCAATGTTCAGAATGCTAACATGGTGAAAAACATGGTGGATTTGCTTGGAAACAAGGGAGACATATACATAAATGCTCTTAGAGTTTTTTAATGACTATATAAGGAAATTACCTTAGCATAAGAAACAAAAACAAATGCATAATAGGAAATCTTGAAAATCAAAAATCCTTTGTAAAGAGGACATCTCCTCACTTATACAAAATTTTCTCACCTAGAATATTCTTGAAAATATGCTTCATCTAGAAGATGTCTTTGCATATTATTGGAGACCCTCATGGTCTACAAGGTAATGATTATAGTAACTTGGTTATCCTTTTGATAATGAGAGTTGATTCACCTAACTACAAGCTTGATGTATTTGAGTTTGTGGGAGAATATTTTTTTAAACTAAAAATAAAGTATCTTTATGTGCAACCATTTTTCCTTATTTTTCAACTAATCATTTACCCACTTGAGCTGAGAATGATGTGTCAACTGATGATTCAGTTATCATTTTCTCCTTTTATCTTCCTTTTGTAAGGTAATGTTTCACTTTCATCAGCTTTACACTTTTAGGTTTCCCGTCAACATTTGGTGAATTATTATTTTTGCCATCTTGGTCCTAACCCTAAATGTAAGAATTTATAATACTTTGAATAATTTATTTATCTTCATAAGTGAGGCTATCCTAGCCATTCTTTTTATACATTGGACCAGTCCACAAACACATTTCTTAAAATCATTTGGTATGATGCCAAGATGGTACTTTTTAATGGAACCAAGAATTATCTAGTTCAGTCATGATTGAGATGCAAACCTCTCCTATTTTTATCTTCTCATTGCATTTTTTACATGCTACATGAGAAATTTGGGCATTCTCTATTACATAATCATTGCCATTGTTTTCTATAGAACTTCAAATAGTAGTAGGATTTGAACCCTCTAAAATGTTTTCCACATACTACCTCAATAATTATTACTCTTCTTATTGTTCCCTTCACCCACATGAGATACATTTATTTCTCAAAAATTGTAGGCCATGCACACTTAGTTATTATTTCCTTTTCATTTCAAGGTTGATGCTAAACCTATCAATGACACATACACCATTTTGACTTCAATGATATTTTACACTTCACATGCACATTTGTACCCTATGGGTTTGCATATCTAACATGCACATTTTCACTCTTTGGCTTCGATGGGCTTTTAGATCCCATGTGCACATTTTTACTCAATGGGATTTTGGTACTCTCTTGCACATTTTCACATTTTTAAAAGTGTAGACCTTATCCACATCTCCATAGTTGTTTTTCCTTTAAAAATTTCTTCTATAATTATATCATCTTTTTAATTCATACCAAACCTAAATAATCTCATAGCATTAATTTTAATAAACAAAAATATATATAGATAAATTCCTAAATACATTAGAGAATTGGATGAACTACAGATGCTATATTTGAGATTTAATAATTTAACAAGATAAATATTGGATTACTTAATAAATTTGAGCTCCTAAATATGTTTGGCCCTTAGTAGAAATATTTGATGGGACCATTCCCTTCATGGATAAATACAATCGATCAAAAATTAGATTTGTCCTACAACAACATTCTAGGGCTAATTCCAAAATTGTTCAAGGGCCATGATTTAAACATAAAATTTATTGGGTATTTCTTGAAGAGTAATGAAATAATCAATGCAATAAATCAAAGTTCATTGACTTGTCTCTAATGAAACTTTCCATGTCACAAAGTAAAACCATGTATTTCTTCCTTAGATATCAATTATGGAGGTTCGAAGCTAATTGATTCTTGAATAAAAGTCACTTCTCATAGGGATAATGAAACACTAAGTGCTACATCATTATACATGAATTTTGAGGAGAACTTGGGAGTTAGTATGGTTGGATTTTTTTAAATGATTCAAGTTCAAGCATTGAAATAAGCAATCAATACACAACACTAAGTATGATTAAGAATAAATTGATATAACAAATAGCACATATTTATACCATTTCCATAAGATAATATGAACTTTATTTTAAGAATGGACTATGCAAGGTTGAATTCCACTTTGAGGAAATCTAGATTCCAAGTCAAACCTTCTCATCAAGAAACTTAGTAATAAGTTCTGTTGGTTGATTCTATCAAAGGTTTATGAGATATTAAAAGTCAACCATGGTAGTATTTGAAAATTATTCATTCCATAATCCTTATTTTCACCCATGTGAGCTTCATTCCGAGATGACACTTAGCTTTTACATGGCCCATTCTATGTCTTGAGGTCACTGTTGAATGTGCAATGACACGTGTTCCATGGGGCATGAATCTCTTGTGGGTTTTTGAAACTCAAATTCTTGTTTGTACTGTTGCCTTTGGTGGGTTTTATTCCTTTACATGCAAATTTACATTACCATATGTTTTCAAAATTTACATGTACATTTTTACTTTATGCAAAAGTGTACAACTCTCCCATTTTTCCACACTTACTCTTACCTTGAAGAGTTCTATTATAAATAAGCCTAGGACCACCACATGACTCTCATAAATCCTTGTCTCTCCTCTTTTATGATTCACCTTGTGTCTATCAACATCACCATTAGAGATCACATATTTAATGTCATTTATATTTGAGAGAGTATCACATGGTGCATATTATCTTGAGATAAAATGTGAACCTTCATTTGAGACATCAAATTGGGATGATGATTGGTGTTGGGAGAAAAAAATCATTGATTTGGAAGATGGAATAACATTTTTACATAAAGGATATTGATTACATTCCAAATATACTAATTTATTTAATTCTTATATCTCATATCCAAATAATTATGTTGATGTAAATAACCTCTCAAATAAATTCTAAAACTATGCTTGATTCAAGAGGGAAGAATGAGGTAAGTCTTGAAAAAGGAAAATCCTCGCAACATATTTATCATATTCATAAAATGGAAATACAATATTATCTACACTACCACATTACAAATCCTTCAAACAACAATATTTCACCTTACATGTAGATATATTTTGAGCTTTATGTATGAATTTAAACAAACTAAATCAAAACTCAAAATACAAACTATGTAATAAGAAGGATTTATAAAATAAATTAGAATAATATAAAATCTTATAAAATCCCTTGTTTTATGTTACCTCTTTCCAGGATTTGCAAATGGATGATTAGACTCATATTGAGAAATCAATAGCTTAATATGGGATTGTTGATGGAGGACTCAATATATGTTTAGACATGGATTGGCTATAACATTTTTAGATTCACTTTGACATGGTTTTAGTATGGGCTTCCTAATTTCATTTTGACATGGTTTTGGTATGATTTCTCAAGATTCCTTTGAGGGTGGAGGGAAAGATTTATTATAAAGATTTTAGGAGGGAAAATCAATGGTTTTTATTTAAATTTAGGGAGATGAGATCAATGGCTCTAGATTATCCAAGGATTATTAAATTCCTTAGGAAACCTCTAGGATTAGAGGTTTCTAGAGAATTGAAGGGAAGTCTCCAATTCTAGAGACTTATCCATTATCTTAGAAATAATGGAAGATTAGTTAAGGGTTAGATGGTAGATTAGGTGAGGATTAGAGACATAATGATGTAATAAAGGCTAGGGTATAGGTTAGTAGGTGGGTAGGTTGTTTTAGGGGAATTTTAAATTCCCATATAATAGATAAATAAGGTTAGATTAGGATAATGAGATATTTAAAATAATAAATGAGGGAATGGGATGAAATAAGGTTAGTGAATGTATGATAATGGAAGGGGATATTAGATTTATGGAAAGAAATAGTATAAATTATCAAGATAAAAAAGGTTAAGTAGGATTAGTGTAGACTAATAGAAACATTAGTCGATAATAGTGAAGTGAACAATTTCAAGTGCATACATTTTCCCCCTCTTCTAAAGGGAATTATAAGTGGAAAAAAATAGGAGTAATGGTATTTTATAGAAAAAACATGTCATATATTAATGTTAGTAGATGATGTTAATGGATATGATTCCCCCTCGAGGGGACATGTAGGGAAGAGTGAGCCAGATGGCCACTCAAAAGAAGAAATAGTGTGTGGGATGCAATAAAGAGATGAGGGGATGAGATGATTGATTTGAGATAGAAGATGAGGAAGATGAAGGAGTTGATTTGAGAAATGAGATACAAAATGATAATGATTCCACTAATAAGGACATATGCATAGGGAATAGAGATGAAGAGTGTCATGGTTGTAGACACATCTGAAGGGGGAATCAATTGTAACATAAGGATGATAGGATTAAAGGGCCATAAGCTTTATATGTATCCCAAGAAAGGATGCATCCAAGGGAGAGATTTAGGCTAGGATAAGACAATGATTTGATAAGACTAAGGATAGGTGTAGCCCAAAGCTAAATCAATTGACATGATAATAAAGAAGTGATATGATCATGTGACCAAAAGGATTAGGATGATGATTCTATAAAAGACACATGAAAGGAAGCAAGAGAGGAGATAGTGGTTGAGCTATAGCCTTGGGCACTGAAATGTGGACAAGTGTTGGATACATAGTATAAAAATACCTCAAGTTGATGTAGTTCTGACTAGGAGATGATGATGATGACGAGTGATTAGAAAGTCATGATGATGAATATGATTAGACTTGTTAGTGAGTCAAGGATATGGATTAGATAATGGGATGAGGATGAAAGATTGGATGTTAGTTGGATGGATTGAGAGGATTATATTATCTATGGGAAATAATAATGATGAGATAAATGATGAAGGTGTAGATGATCAAGCCATCAAAAATGTCATAAACTTATCATAGTCTAAAAAATCTGATAAATAAAACACTTGACAATATGCCCCATAATATAAGGATGACAAAGAGGACATTGTGCTAAAGTACATGGGAAAATAGTGAACTCTACATCCTTGAGGGTACTTTTGTGTCCTCATAGCATCCGCATTCATTACCCAATAGAAACAAAGAGACATGAAAAACATGAGACAGATAAGATATATACATGACATGCGAAATAAACAACATGAAAATGGTAGACAAAGAGTATACAAACAATAGATAAGTATCTACATGTAATGTCACAATGTCCTATTTAATGATAGGAGGAGTGACTAGGTGATGGGTTAGATCAGGATAATCATGATGTGATGGGGATGGAGGATAGACTTTGATTTAGATAAGATGATGATGATGATTAGGATTAGGATGATATGATGCCATAATTTTAGGATAGAAGGATGGGTGAAATGGTGGGGGTCTTGAATATTAGTTTGGTCTTGAAATTAGATCAGAAAGTGGCTAAGGATAGTGATTAGACAAGTGATGAAAAAGGATTACCAATAGGTAAGGACATAAAAGGATCCAATCTATTAAGGAGATTAGGAGATGATGATGGGATCAATTACATTTATTACTATCAAAATTGATTAGATGGGTGATAGAAATTAAGAGTCAATGATAAGGATAGTGATGGGATCAAGTTCCTTCCATGTTGGAAAAGGGTAATTGGTTGAGTGTCAAATATGAAAAGGTATTGATAGGAAGTTATGGGTGTCATATTTAAATTTTTGACAAAGTGATGTGTGTTGATAAGACCTGACCAATAAGATGAGATTGAATAAATGAAGAGATGGGTGACTACTCTAATTTGGTTTTAAGACATAATGTGGTATCCAAAATATGTAACAATATGAGATGGGTGGATATGGATGTGACTAGGGGATTAGGTATAAGAAAGACATGATGGACTATTTTTATATTTTTCAAATTTTATGATTTTTAAGGTTTTTGACATTTTTCAATTTTTATGGAGTTTTAGGATATGTATATACACTATACAAATGGGGTCACTAGAAAAGGGAATACCATGTTTAGAGATTAGGAGAAGGATGGAAGGATGACAGATAGGATGATAAAACATGACAATGATGGGGACCAAGGATGAATGGACTAGGAATAAACAATGACCACATCATGAAGGAACCAAATGGTTATTTTCCTTAGTGTTCATTTGAGGATATTCCAAGATGGTTGTGAGAACATTGATCAAGACACCTTTCACTTCCTTACAAAGGTCAAGATGGGAAGGAAGAAGAGATAGGATACATGATATGATGGTGGATGATAGAGAGGAATAATAGATCAAGGGATAAGATGATGGGTGATATAGACAAGGTGGGTGAGGTACATGACACATGGGATGGATGGATGAGGATATAAAATGGATGGACTTACCCCCAAGTTCTTAGTAATAATGTAGACTATAGATTAGTCTACCATGATGCCAAAAATTGATTTTCATCATGGTATTGCCCAAGGTGCTATAAGGCTAATTTTCACCATTAGATGAATGATTTTTTTGGATTTTTTCTAACTTTTAGATGGAATATAAATTTATTAGATGATGGGCGAGATGCAAGGCATGGAAATTTAATGGATTAATTATCTAACACCTATTTTAGGGATGTGTGATGGTAGGATCATGTTGTTTTTATTAAATGTGTTCAGTTATATGTTTCCTTTGATGATTCTTGATTATGAACCCTCTAGATATCTAGACCAAGTGTTTTCATTTCCCCTAGGAGAGACAATGCTACTTGGGGAAGTGACACGAGGTATAGATTTAATTAAAGATTGATGTGACTGTATGGGATGTGAATGGGTGATAAGACCTAATGGGATTATGTGTTCATGATAAGATGATGTGATGACTAATGGAGGATTAGGGATAAAAATAACATACACCATTAGAGGTATTGCAAATTATTCATTTCATTAGTGTCAAGTGATAAAAGACTTTAGGAGATCTAAGACACTTTGACATTGTAGCTCATATTTGATTTGATTCTTTGACTAATTATCATCTATGATTTTAACACTATTTGGAATTGACTTTTATTATCCCTTGGTGCCTAATTTTTGGATTCACTGGGGGAGATTGATTTTTTACATTATATACAATGACTATTTTGACTTTGATAGTCTCTTAATGCTAAATATTGGGATTCAGTAGGATAAGACATTTTTGGATTAGGCTGATGATTTGAATTTTCTTGATTTTAACTGATGGGATCAAATATTACTTGATTATGATTTATGAATTTTTAAATATTGTCTTAGATCTTTAGATTTGTGATGCATATTATACTATTCAAGGAAAGGTCTAATAATGCATGATCATGTTCATCCTTATGGAAGGAAGTGATTAAATGATCATCAACTGGGAGAAAAGGGGCCATGATGGATAAATATGGTGGTGACAACATGATGAGGTCAATGATTAGTGATGTCAAAACATAGTCTTCAGAGGGGTTCCAAGGAAACCTAGTTTCAACATTGGAAAAAATCTTCTCAAGATCAGTAAAATGATCAGTAAAACTAGCTATAATAGATTCATATAATGGAGGATCAAACTCACTCTAACAATATTCAATAATATAAAGCTTGCAAGAACTCATTTATGATGTCATCATCTAGAATGGAATAAAAACATATGCCTAGTAAATAATCAAAGGTATCTAGATTATAAGTATCTTCTAAAACATAGGCATTATCAACATCAATGAGAGATGACATTTTTGATGAGGAATAAGATTTGAATATAGGTGTTAAACATGATCTTACAAAAGATAAGACCTCAGATGTTGACTTTGAAGTTGACTCTAATGAATAAGATATAATGCTGCTATTTTTAGATGTATTATATATTATTGACCTCTTGATAAGGGGTATTTGAGGTGATGGGTGAGAGGGAGATGATGGATGAATGATATGTTTGATAATGATAGGCTCATGGAGGGACTAATGAGATATGGGGAGATTAGAATCATAGGCTATAGATTCAATTGTGATGGATTATATTTCAAGGATGATGGGATCTTGCTGGTCGGGTGTGGTGTCTTGACCTTGGCTTAGAAAGGGAAGAGCTTGATCATGATTGGGAAAGGAATCTTGGAATTCATATTTTTATTCACCTAGGGATGTGGATGCATCTGGTTTACTATCAATGACTATATCATCATCGTTAATGAGGTCTTGGACAAAATATTGAAAATATCAACATCTATTAATGGTATGCCCCCATGTTTGGTGATATACACAATATTAGTTATCTTTATACTAAGAGGAAATAGGCTAAGTAGGATCAAGATGTCAGATAGGTGGATAAACCATCATGTTAGTGATGAAAATTTATTTGAAAAGGGATTCCAATGATAGGGGAAGGGGAGTGTAAGGACCCACTTTATCCTGTGACTTAGACATGCAAGCATTAGACTTATGATTAGATTGTTTTGGATATTACTAAGTGGATAGATTGGAGGTGGCCAAAATTAGATTCCCTTTGCTAGTGTGGGAATGGGTAGATGGTGGTTTAGTATGGGATTCACATGATGGGGCTTAGATGGGAGTTACAATGAGATGAATGGGATCAACACCTTTAAGAAGTGGTACACCCATAATACTAAGTCATAAAAGGATATCATCCTTCTTGTCATGTATGTATTGTTCAATGAAGGTGGGGTCTAGTTCTATGGTGATGGTTGATAGATGATAGATGATGTAGTTAAGATAAGGATTGGATAAGGTTCTTGAAAAAAATAAATCGAAAGGATTGTGTTAGTATGATAGGTAATGATGGAGATGAGATAGACTAATGGTTAAGGACTATGATCAAATGTTAAGCCAATAGTATAATAGGTGCTAACAACTTATCAATAATGCCTAGTTGTCAAAATAGGAAAAGGATTGGGGATATGATGGGTGCTAGTTATGAATAATCAAGATGATTAGACTAGTGATGATTGATAGTTGATGGATTTAGTAGATTGAGACTGATAAAGTGATAAGATGCTAACAAGATATTGATAAGGTATGATATTTAACCCAAGTGGATTAGGATGATAAAATGGTGTGGATGATACGACTATCTCAAAACCTTTCAACCAACTTGCTCAAGATGGGATGGGGTAGCATTATGTGATGAAGGTGTTTAGGATAATAGAATAAGGATACATGTGATGATGAAATTATAAAATGGTAATTAAAGGTGGATGGTTTTAGACACTTATGTGACCTAGAAGCCAACTAAGATAATATGAGGTGATGACTATATGGGTGATGAAGGCAAGGTTAAGACAAAGTGATTGGGTATAAAATTAAGACAAGATGTAGATGATGAGATGTGATTAAGATGTGATTAGGGGATGACTAATTATGTATGGGTCTAATGATAAGATGTTATTAAAATGATGTACAAGAGAATAAACTATGTACAAGAAGGTAAAATAAGGATATACAAGGTGATGGGATAATGAGACAAGATGGTATGGGAATGATTAGGACTATGGATGAGGTGGAATTTGGATAGAATGTGGAGGGTGATACAAGATTGGATTAGGATAGGTGATAAATATGTAAATGGGTTATGTCAATAAAATTATATGGGAATTATTAAGACTATGGTGTGATTTATGGATAAGGCCAAAGTAAGGTGTGATTGATTATGGATGAGGTAGTCTTATGACAAGGTGTGACTAATCTAAGATAGGAGATGGGATAATGAAAATGATATGCAAGAAAAAGGTGAAAGTAATATACAAGATGATGATTAGGCAAGGATGTACAAGATGATATATACATACATACATACACACACACACACACACACACACACACACACACACACACACACACACACACACACACACACACACACACACACACACACACACACACACACACACACACACACACACACACACACACACACACACACACACACATATATATAACATAACATACAAACATAAGGGGTTGATGATGAGGATGTATAAGATGAAAGGATACCCTAGATGAATAAAGTATGTACAAAATGGGATGAATAGGATAAGGATGTACAAGACTAAATGATTATGATATGCGGGTGATGATTGATGATACGTGGGGATGACTAGGATGGGATTAATTTAATATGGGAGATAATAAAAGACAATGTGGGAAAAGGGATGATGAGATAATGAGTTTATGGTATAATATGATGAGTGGGTATGACTAAAGAAGATGGGAGTCTAGTAGAATATACAAGAAAATAAATTATGTACAAGAGGATGATGCTAGGATACCCAAGATGTGACTATGATTGTGTGAATATGGCTAGGAATGGAATCAAGATGATGATGATGATAGGAAGGATGGTCAAAATAAGATGAAGGTCATAGGGATTATGATGAATGATAAGTGGATATGGTTAGGCTAGGATTGGATGAAGATAAGATGGGGAATGGGAAATGGATGTGTAACATAAAAATGTAAATGATTAGGATATGATGTTACTAAAAGGATGTAAAAGGGAATAAAATTATGTATAAGGGGGAGGTGAGATAATGGTATACAAGATGTGATTGAAATATGAGACAATATAAAATGGGATGATGATGACTATGGATGAGGTGGACTTAGGATAGGGTATGGATGATGAGATAAGATTTGATTAAGATAGGTGATGGATGGAAAGATGAATGATAGGTAGGACTAGGATGGGATAGGAATAGTAAGATGTTTAAGAAAATAAGATATATAGAAGGGGATGAGACTAGGATATACAATATGATGATTAGGATGATCAATGATAAGGGGATATGGTTAGACTAAGTTTTGATAGAGATGATATGGTAGATGGTATTATATAATAGATACAAGATGGTTACTAAGATATGCTAGTGGATGAGGTGATGGGTAGATATGGTTAGATTAGGAGGGAATGGAGACAATAGGGTGATTAGGAAATGATGTACAAGATAGGGGGATATTATGAGAATAGGAAGGGATGAGGTGATTATGTTGCGTGGGTGATGATGTGGTTGGGGGTAAGGGTATGAATAAATATGAGTGGGTATGATAAAAAAAAGGATATACAAAGAGAGTAATGATGACTAGGATATACAAGATGGGATGAAGTTGATGGAGATGTGGATGAAGATGAGGATGATGAAAAGGGTGATGAATAGGATGTCTACAAAAGGATGGTGGAGGATATATGTACAAATTTATAGAATTATGAGGATAAAATATACAAGAGGATATTTACAAAGGACCTAGATAGGATATGGATGGGTAAAAGGCTAACTCAGCTCACAAATAGCATGGGTTTAACACAACACACACCCAAGAAAACAAGCCATAACATATTATTAGAAAAATAATGGGTGTGTAACTTTATTCCCACACCATGAAATAGCTACATAGGTGAGGTTTTAGGTTAGTGACAATTGAAAGAAACCCATTTTATCATTAATTTATCTTAATCCCCTCTTAACCCTACTTGCACTTAATGGCTACTTTGGTATTGATGCTAATGCCTATAGTGGAACACATATTATGGCCAAAAGGTCCTATACCAAGATAAAAGGGCTCTCTAGGGGCATCCTCAATATACACAAAGTTACATTGGGCCCCAAGTCAATATAGGGTGTTATCTAATGCCTAGTTTAGATAGTTAACACCTCCCCTTCATGGATGACCTATATGGGGTCAATTGGTTAGTCTAAAAACAACTATCCTTGATTATTGTATACCAAAACATGAAGTTTGGTTAGAGAATGATGGTGAAATCCATGACACTAGCCCCTATGTACTAAGTCATGTGTGTGGTGGTGAAATCCAAGTCACGTGTTATCCTAGAGGGGAGGGGTTGACAAATAGGAAATAAACATGATATAATTAATTAACTAATATAATTACTTATGTGTGATGGGTATGATATGAAAAATCTATATATAAAAGGAAAAATAACCCACACAAGATTAAAAAAATATTTACAAGATACTAGAAAGATAATAATATCAATGATATAATTAAATCTTGGATAAAAACGCAAAATGACACCCCTCTTTACAATCAAAAAAGGGTATAGACTTGATGGGGAGCCAAAATATCTAAGGGACATGCAAGAAAAGTGGTATCAATCCAATTTTTTATAATCCTAAAAGTCCCTACAATACTATGAGTACATAGGGAAATCATGTGACTAGAATATACAATCTCATGACTAGACTATCAATCTTATAATTTGCTAGTCATGGGATTACAAAATGTTATAAAAACACCATGGTTAACCACCAATCTATGACAATATAAAAATCACACCACTAAAAATGATAAAGCTATGATTGGATATGAATCAACAGTAGCAGTTTTGTTGTAAACCACACAAACATGAATCAGATTGAAAAACCCATGACTAGTAGCAAAAATGCAAGTAATGATATTACAATTTATAATAAAATAGTCTATATGTCTTAGGAGAAAATCTATAGAAAAATATTTATAGAACCTTGGTATTAAATTAAATTATTTAATGATGAAAATGCTATAAAATTCTAACACTAATCTAGATTACCCTAACTATAAAGTCGTGACCAAGGTTGACAATGCCACTATTTATATGAAAAATTCACGACTGAGGTAGTCATAATATTGTCAAATGAGGTTGAACCAATCTACATGATGGATTTTTAGATAGTTTTCCTTGTCAAATACCCTTGTGAACCTTGCAAGATAAAAATAATCCTTGTTAGTAATTGTTTGTAGATATGGAGGGTGGAATGTCCATATAGAGGAATGTTCAAAATTTTAAACAAAAAGGATAAACATCTCTAATTTTGTCTTATAGATCTTAAAATTTTATCAGATAAATCTTATAAGCACTAAAAATGATGATTCAAAGGTGATAGGGGTAGTGTTTTTCTAGACTAAGAAGAAAGGATAATACCATGACCAAGATTTACAATCCCATGCTTACCAGGGAAATACCATGAGTGGGAAAGTCATGGGTTTGCCAAAAATGTGTGATTAGGTGCTCTCTAGGGGGAGGTTTTTTTATTGACCTATAGACAGAGATAAAAACAAAAAACAACACACCTACAACAATAGTGAGTTAGCACATAATAGGTTCTAGTCTAAACCCAACTATCACCTTTGACAATACCCCTATTCAAAATGATAATATCACTATTAGTAAAGAAATTCTATAACTAAGAGAGTTGTAGGTTTATTAAAAACCCTACTAAAACCCTAACCACTAGTGGCTAATCAAAAATATCACTATTGGCTTTGATAATCTTGCTACTATAATGTTATGACTAACAATGCAATATCATGAATTGGCTAGAACATGTCAAAATTTCAAGATCTTCTTCACCCAATCAAACCTACTAGCTAGTCAAAATCAAAACTAACAAGCAAAATTGATTAAATGGGAGCATGTCCCACCGTGGTCACCAAAATGTAGATAGATTTTGAGCTCTATGTATTAATTTAAAGAAACTAAATCCAAACTCAAAATGTAAACTAAATAATAGGAAGGATTTATAAAACAAATCAGAATAGTATACAAAGCTTACCAAATACCTTGTTTTATGTTACCTCCTTCTAGGATTTACAAATGGATGATTAGAATTAGATTGTCAAAGTGATATCTTGATATTGGATTGTTGATGGAGGACTCAATAGATGTTTGGACATGGATTGGCTATAATATTTATAGATTCACTTTGACATGGTTTTGGTATGGGATTCCTAATTTCATTTTGACATGGTTTTGGTATGATTTACTGATATTCCTTTGAGGGTGGAGGGATAGGTTGCTTATATAGATTTTAGGAGGGGAAATCAATGATTGTTATTTGAATTTAGGGAGATGAGATCAATGGCTCTAGATTATCCAAGGAATATTATAATCTTTGGGAAACCTATATAATTAGAGGTTTTTAGAGAATTGGAGGGAAGTCTCCAATTATAGAGGCCTCTCCATTATCATAGAAATAATGGAATATTAGGTAGTGGTTAGATGGGGGATTAGGGGAGGATTAGAGACATAGGGATGTATGATAGGATAAGGTGTAGCTTAGTAGGTGGGTAGGTGGGGTTAGGGGAATTTTAAATTCTTATATAATAGATAAATAGGATTAGATTAGGATAATGGGATATTTAGAATTATTAATAAGGGAATGGGATCAAATAAGGTTAGTGAGTGTAAGATATTGGAAGGGGATATTGGATTTATGGCTAAAAATAGGATAAATTAGTGCGATAAAATAGGTTAAGAAGAATTAATGTCGACTAATAAAAATATTAATCAAAAATAATGAAGTGAGTAATTTTGAGTGCATACATTACAAACTCTTCCAAGGGAATAAAAATAAACCACTATGAAAATTATAATAATGATTATCATCATTTTTAAAGAATATAAAGGCAAAAGTCACTATTCAAGATAAATGGAATCCACCTCAATCACGAGGGGTAATGTGAGGGAAAGAGAAGTAGTATAAAAATATAACTATGCCCAATATCCCATTTTAGGTGATCATGACCAAGGAAAAGTCTCCCATGTGCAAAGTTGGCGTTAACCTTCCAAGACAAGTTAAAAAGTGAATAGAAATTCCAATCTAGCATAGTAAAAGTTTTCCCCCACCATCATGGACCTCCAAAGATTGATTGATCTTATTTTCTACCATGATTTTTATTTTCCCCACATTAAAAAATCACCCCATCCACAAATGAAATAACAAATAGTGGCAATCAATAAAAGTGACAATTTAGAATAGTGTCAATTTGGAATAGTTGCAAGTAGGGACCACCATGACACTTCACCAAGTGGAACCACATAACCAAGGCACTTTGTCACATGAAATCACATCACCAAGACAATTCATTAATTGGAATATTGGTGCCACATCAAATAATGTGCCCATAAATCTACCAATCGAGATAGAATGTCAGTAAATATGCTTAGAAATTATTGGCATGCACACACTTCAGTTATTGAACTCATGCATTTTATATGGAATCCATTCATTGAAATTTAATGAATTGGTCATGAAGCCTCTACATACATATTATACATCCTCTCTATCCTTCTCATTGAAAAAAATTATCCCAGGAAAAGATCTCACTAACTCAAGTGTAGGCTATAAAATTTCTCTAAGAGTAGTGCAAATTACCTTCATAAGCTGCATTTATTTTGCTTTCAAGGTTTATACCAATGACGACACATGGCCCACATTACCTCTAGAGATATTTTAGAGATCATGTGAACATTTTTATATTTTGGGTTTGTGTACTTCTCATGCACATTTGTAAAAGTGTAAAAGTATATATCTTTTTTACATTTTTGCCTATTCATTCAATTAATACCCCTTGAAAACTTGCTTGTAATTTCACATTTGACTTCTATGTGTAATTTTACATAGCATATTAACATGGGATTTAAAACATCCTTATATTTAATTTGAATGATACATTAACACATTGTCTGGGACTCAAACTATTGATTTCACCTTACACATTGCATGTTAAGTTATAATTTAACATTGCACTCTCCTCCCAAAATCTTAAAACCTTGTTCTTTTGTAATAGAAATGTTAGAATTAGTTTTTTCAATACTTAGTCACATTTTTTACTCTTCCAAACTTTATTCTACCATGGATCCTTGTCAATGCACACTGAAAAACATGAAAATGATAAGTATTAGTGAAACCAAATTTTATGGGGTTTGCACAACATAATTGCAAAAGCAAGAATTTGTTTCAGATGAACATTTCTTCTAGATTTGTTTAAGAGGGAATTAATTAAACTTTTAGAAATATATTTTCTTAGGAAAAGGCATAAATTTATTAGGTCAAATTTGAGCACTAATAATGGCTCTTGTTTAGGTTTTTACATCCCTTGGAGGTGTACAAAAAACCCTCATAAATAAGACCATATGCCTATCCCTTGTGCCATAGAGTCAGATTTTTTGACAATTTCTTAACATAAATCCATTGGAATCTCAATAAAATAAGATGGATCAACAAAAATAGATCATAAGGATCTGAAAACAAACACATGAAGAAAAAATAACAAAATAACTATACAAACAAATCCCAATGTAGAATGACAACAAAACAACAAGACTATACATGGTACATTTCGTTACACAAACATGGACTCAATCAAGGAAGTGACCCAGATGTCTACCATTAATTGTAATTTCCAATATCTCACCATCCAAATCTCTTCAAAATAAAGTATTTTCCCCAATTCTACATTTAATAGAATAAGGTCCCTTCCATAAGGCATCAATTTTTTAATGTTTACCTTTATCCTCATGTTTGATATCCCAAAGTAAAAATAGATCTCCTATTTGAAAATTTCTTAGAGAGACATTTTTATCAAATATATTTAAGTCTTTCCTTAAAATTTATGTGTCTTTCATGATATTATCTTTTAGTTTCATCAAGCTCAATAACCTATTTCATTTTTATTTCATAGTGCTTAATTCCATCACCTCTTTCTAGTTGTTGCATGAACTAATAGGTTGGCAACTATAGATTCATAGGTAAAATAGATTGAGATCCATAAACAAGATCAAGAGGCCTCTTACTTCTACCTCTTTTAGGTGTGATCCTAGTAACCCATAAGGCAGATTTTAGTTGTTCACCCTACTTCTTGTTAACTTCTAAAGTCTTTCTAATGATTTTGAACAAGTTCTTATTAATAGAGTTTACTTTCCCATTCCCCTAAGGGTTGTAATTGGAATCATAAGTTAATGTGATACCTACTATTTACACAGTGCCACCAAAGGTTTATCTCTAAAACTCATGTCATTTTTAACAACTATATTGATAGGTACACCAAATTTTTAAATGATGTGATCTAATAGAAAGTCCATAATCACCTAATGTGTGGCCTTCTTTGTAAGGACTACCTCAACCCATTTTATGACGTAATCAATTATAGAAAATGTCCATCTATGCCTAGTTATTGATGTATCAGTGATCTCCGCAACAAAATCCATTCCCCATTGTCTAAATGGGCCTTTAATAGATATAGGTTATAAGGGGAGAGAGTTAGAATCTTTAAGCCTTCCATCAAAGCATTGACATTTCTTACATTTCCTTACTTTCTTTGAAACATCCTTGAATAGTGACAATCACCAATAACCAGGTCTCAAAATCTTATGAGCTATGAATTTAGGTGAAAATTGACCACTACGTATGCCACTATGAAAATCTTTAATTAAATCAACAATTTCTTCTTTTACAAGGCATCTTAAGAGAACCCCATCAGGATTGTTCCATGCTAGTTCATTTTTAGTCAAGAGATACTTTTGGGATACAAGTTTAAGAGTTATCATTTGATTCTTATCCAAGTTAGGGGAAAATTCAAAATTTTCAAATAATAGACAATGTCCCTATACCATAGACACATGTTAACTTTACTCAAATAATCATCAATATTAAAAACAATAGTTTTTACCTCCACAACTTGAAAATTAGTCTCAGTCATGAGCTTGGCCAAGACCATCACTCTCACTAACTTGATAGTTTGGATATCGATGTCATATTATTATAATTTATTTAAACACCTATACCTCTTGATTGATACTTCAATATGAGTCAATATTTCTTTAACCATTGTATGCTGGACATATGCAACAATCTTTGAAATCAAATTATAAGGTATAAAAATTTTAACAATGTTTAAGAGGATGAATGTTTGAATCTTTATGATAGTATAGTTAATTTCAAATACTTGCATAGATTTATTAATTAAAGCTATGGGATGTTCATGACCATCATCATTCTTTTTTAATAGAATAATAAGTATAATATTTTGTGCCACAAAAGAGAATATTTTAAATTTTCTAGTGTAATAAGGATTGTCCAAGACAGGGGTAGAATTCAAGGCTTCATTGATATCATTGAAAGCTTGTATGGCCTTCTCATCCAACTTGATGGTTTGGTACTTTTTAAACATGGAAGTAATAGGTAGAGTGATCTCTAAAAAGTTAGACACAAACCTTATTAAAAATTTGATTTTTCCAAATAAAGATTGAATTCCCTTCTTGGATTATAGGGTAGGCACTTTGTCAATGGCTTCCACTCTCTCTCTACGTCAATCATGACACCATCCTTAGACACTATGTGTCCTAATAACTTGGCCTTTTTTTCTTCAAAGTGACATTTATTTAGATTAAGGGAAAGGACAAATTCCTTGCATCTAAGGAAAGTAATTTTAATAGATTCTCCAAATGCTCTTTTCTATTTTTGGAGTACACTATAATATCATCTTGACACATATAAATAAACTTGTTAATTACCCTTGTAAAAGTGACATCTATAGCTCTCTAAAACATTTTACCAATATTCATTAACACAAAAGGCATCCTCATGTAGACATAAGTGCCTTAAGGTATTATAAATGTAGTCTTGGGTCTATCATATTATTTTACAACAACCTAGTTATACCCTAAGAAACCATCTAATGTAGATAACATCTCTAATCTAGTAACACTTTAAAACAAGTTATCCATATTAAGTAAGGGGTAATTATCCTTCCGATAAGCTTTATTCAAATTTATAAAATCCACACTTAAGTAGATGTCACCACTCTTTTTCTTATAGGGACTAGGTTTTCCGCCCATGATGAATACCTGATGGGTTGAATAATACCACCATCCCTTAATTTATTTAACTATTCCTAGATCTTGGTGGCCAAGATGGGGTTTATAGGTCTCTATTTTTTCCTAAAATGTTTTATAATATGGTGTAATGGGATGATGTGTTGAAATAGATCCTCTTTATATGCTTTCATTTTAGAATAAGACCAAGCCATGTAATCCTGATACTTATTTAACAATTGCACGTATGCTTGCTTATCTTCTACACTCAAGTGAGTACCAAGATATACCTTTCATAGATTTTATTTATATCCTAAGTTACATTCATTCACATATTTTGAGATAAAGTGATCTATATGTTTAATTCTATTAGCTACATAAAAATATTACTCTAAACTTACCAATCCTCTTTGGATGGTATTTGTATTCAACTGAATGATATCTTTCCCAAATAATTTTTCCTTCCCATCACAGATTTGGATCATGGATTCCAAGTATATGATTTAACCCTAAAATTTTACTTCAAAATTGAGAAAAGTTTTGATTTGATCATCATCATCTAAGACTTGCCAATGATGAATGTTATCTGGGACTGAAGCCATGACAAAAACCTCCACCTGGTACTGATAGTAAGGGTTCATATTCTCACTTTCAAAATAATCACCCAACCCTAAAATTATATAATATTCCTCATTGAAACTTGTATCATGATGACTAATATTGAAAGCATCAAAAAATTCTAACAAATTTGATACAACATTTTTATATTGTTTTAACCTTTTATTTTTGGTGGTATAAGCATTTTGGATCTACTTAACCACTAACTCTGAATCACCTTTTACAATAGAACTTGTAATTAAATGTTCTTAAAATCCTCAAACCAAATAAGAGTGCCTCATATTCCATAATTTTATTAGTTCACTAAAAATATAACTTGAAATAAAACTTAAAATACTTTTTATTAGGGGCATAAAAGACAACCCTAGCTCCATTTCCAAGATTGGAGTAAGACCCATCAAAAGACATTCTCCAAACATTATCACTTTATTTAATAGATCCAAAATTAAGGATAATATATTTTTAAATAAAATATACATTCCTACAAAAATTACCCATCTCCACATCAGTGTATAAATCCTCATTTAGAGCACATCTTGGATCTTCAAGCACATGTAACATTCTATGTTCTCTATGAATTTTCAGCATCTTACCCTCCAACGGAATGTTGTCATAAAGAAGTCCCATATAAATATTACCAACCATGATATCAGCCCATTTTATTGAAAATAGCATTCCCCACTTAGGAGGATAATCCATAACTAACACATTTATTTTGAAAAATTTACCTAGATGAGCCACCAATTACACTACTAATCCTTTAACTAGTCCAACAATTAGTACTTATCTTGAGTCTATGGCATAACCAATTTCTAAAATTATATGTTATTTTTATTCCAATCTCATTAGAAAATCTAGGGTCATCACATTACAAGAGGATCATGAGTCAAACATATATTTGTGAATAATTAAACCATTAATCAACAAGGTAGTGTAAAAACGGTCAACATCCAACTGAATTTCTATCAATGTAATTCCCAAATAAACATCTAGGGCTTGTTCAATAACCTCATGTGACTCTTCATTATCATAAAGCGGTTTTAGGGGTGAAGTGATCTCATTGGTAATTGTATTCACATTAAACTCCAAATACTCAAATGCCCTCCTTTTATGCTCTGGTATTCTTAGCATCTCAACAAGTGGGAAAATGATTTTTAATTGACTCAATACTTGGGCCATATCACACACACTATACTAAGGAAGGGGATTATTAGGGGGAAGGGTGAAAATAATTTTATTAGGAATAAAGTCATTTAAAGTTAGAGTTGTAACATGATTGAATGAATTAACATTCCTAGTAGCTTTTTTAAGGGTTAGTTTCTTCTTACATCATTCGTACCCTTAGGAATATTGGATAATAAAGGTTATATATTATTGGATGGAACACCTTTATATTTGACTATTTAGGAAGAAAGCATAAGTTTGGGAGAAATAGGGACCTATTTAATTTTATCCCCTACCCTTAGATCTATAGGGGTAGTCTCTTATGGAGAAGTACCTTCTTTCTTGATTCTTAGATTGTATTCTTTCTCTTGGGTAATTAAACATTAATTAATAATTATTTATACTCAATTGAAGGAGTTCCCTCATCATATTTTTTAATCATCATAGATCTCAAAAATTCTAAGTCATTATTAGGAAACTCATAATCTTGTGTCATGGTTATATAAAAAACAAACTCAGGAGTTGGGATACATACCTCTTTCATTGTACTCCAAAATTCATCTATGGTAGTAACACTCAACAATTCTATGTAGGAAGACATTTTATTTTAAAATATTTGATAATCAAACATCATAATCTCATTTTTAGACACAGACTCAAGTTCCTCTGCATCTTCATAAAATCTTTTATTAGTATCATACGGATGATTTGAGAGGAAAAATTTACCACACTAATCAATATCAAAATCATAGTTTACAACATTAACCTTGGTGTTCAATAGATCAAGAACCTCCTTCCTAGCTCCTCTATTTTAGTTTATATAATTTCTTTCATCTTAGGCAGGTCTCGTCCCTCTATCATTATCTATATTATGGAAAAAGGATCTCCCATGTGATTTATTATGGTTTTGAGCTTTATCCTAAATATAATATCCATGAGGAATCCCCTTTCTAACTCTAGCCAACTTGTACCACATCTCCTTGACAATAATGGTTAAGGTTTTCATAGTTTCCTCAAGGTTGGTAGTCTTATTAGATTGAGCTTTCTTAGGATTGGTCACCTTTACATTAGCTCATTTATTCATAGGATTCTCCACAACCTTTATATTATTTTAAACCTAAATGACCATGTTGAATGCCACCTGATATTTTTGGGAGCCTTATCTCTCAAGTAGTATGCTTCGTTCTTATCAAATACATCACAATATTTAATCAACCAAGCAATATCACTTGTCATGATATTATCAGGACACCTCATCATAGTCTTATGAAACCTTGTATTTAAATCTTACACATATTCATTTGGGTTCTTATTTATGTTTTCAAATTCTGCTAGAAGAAATCGAGGATCATCTCTATCACCATATTGTATTTTAAAACATTGTTCATTTATTCACATGAATATATGCATCTATGGGGAAGATAATTGAACCATTAATATTAATCTTATTTTAGTGTGTGCAAAAAAAGTTTAATACAAACATCCTCACTCTCAACCTCATAGTATTCAATTATATTGTGAAAATCCATCAAATGTTGATCTCCAATCACTGCATTATTCCCTTGAAACTTAGGGAGTCAATTCATTTCCTCATTTGGAAATTAATTAGGGTAACCCTCCATTTCATCAAATTTAATTGGTCTAAATATAGGAATATTGAATGCAAGACATTCAATTTTTTCTTAACTTTTATGCCTCATGATTGGTTCTATGGTGGGATCAAGATCAAATGATAAAGGGATATGATGGGGTGAGGTAGACTTGGGGGATCAATTCTAGGAGGAGATTGATTTTGTTGAGAAGGTGTTGGGTAATAAATAGGACAATAAGACTTTAGGTTATCATGATAACTACATTAATATTCAACCAAAGGAATTTCAATGAAAAGAAGTTCAGGTATAACAAAATTATGATAGTCCAAACACTCCTTTCCTCCAAAACTTTATACCTTAATTGGCCTCCAAACTTGTCTCCTTATTTTATGATGAAAAATTAACTCAAAGAAAAGATTATTTGATGAATTGCCTCTAATGGAAGATCTCAGTCCTTCCAGTTTTGAAAATAAGAGAGCACTCAAAACATAATTAATTAAAATGGGCACTAATATTTCAAAACTAGATAAAAAATTGGAGTCATCACTAGAAGAAATCTTCTAGGGTAGAACAAATCACAAACATATAGTGATACATTTTGAAATTACACTTTCTTCTGATTAGTGATGAGATAGAAAAATAAAGACACTAAAAAATTAGATTCACATTCAAAGGAGCAAATCACTTTAAAATATGAAAAAATAATGGTTCTCTATAATAGTTTCTAGCTACACAATTTCCAAGGATCTTATCCTTGATAATGACACTAGTGAAGTGTTGGTTCCTAATTGCAAACCTCTAGAATTTAGACTTTCATATTTTAAAAATAAGGAAAACAAAGATGATAAACCTCAATTATGTCATTATAGCCAATGAAGGGTTTAACATCTAGATGGATTGAATGCAAATAATAATTGGAAGACATTGTCAAAGGGTATGATTAGTTCCCTACTACTTCTGGATCTACCTAGACCAAATTGAGAGGACCTACAAGGTAGCTTGGTGATAAGGAGGGATACTACAGTTCAATCTCCATGGAATTATTGGCACACATACACATATGATCAAATCATAACCAAACTTGCATATTCTACTCAGGAAGAGTTGTCACATAGACTAAGAAAATGATTTTAAATTAGACACAAGCTACTAAAGATAGGTGGAAATGTTATTAAAATATTCATTTCTATAGAAACTATTGACAACTAAGATCTAAATGGAAAATTCTAATGTTAATATTCAAATATCAATCTTGGACACATTTTAGATTTATAATACTTATGCATCTATAAGAAAATAATATTTAAAATCTTCAACAATATGTATTAATTGTAGGGGTAGGATATGTAGGACGATATAAATATATTTGAAAAATTTTTGGTGGATTTCAACACAAGGAATTCCTTAAAATACCATGTTATCATTCATTCTAAGATGTAAAAGACTGAGAAACAAGATAAAGATAACTATCAAGAAAGATTCACATTCATTAATACCAATCCAATACAAGTATTCAAATGATCCTTAAAATATACAAAGCATACACTACAAGTAAAGTATCAAGCACCTTCCTCTATCAACTCCATAAATACAAGATATCCTTAAAATATTATCAACAAAAATTTCCCAAATCGTAATGGAGAAAGGAATTTAAAATCAAGATTCATTCCCATAATGACTACCACTAAAAAACATAAAACTCAATACCCAATAAACAATTCATGAAGAATGTAATATTTCACTTCATTGATAAGAAAATGTAAAAACTGCATACTATTTCCATTAACTTGAATGTAAATCTACATATGTCAATGTTCAGAAGGCTAACATGGTGAAAAACATGGTGGATTTGATTTAAAATAGGGGAGAGACATACATAGATGATTTTAAATTTTGATTATGACTATACAAGGTAATCATCTTAGGAATAGAAAATAAATGCAAAATAAGAAATCCCAAAAATAAAAAATCCTCTTAAAGAGGACACCTCCTCTTTACTTATATAAAATCACCTAGAATATTCCTAAAAAGATGCTCCATATAGAAGATGTATTTGCATATTATTGGAGACTCTCATGATATAAAAGGTAATGATTCTAGTAACTTTGTTATCCTTATGATGATGAGAGTTTATATGCCTAATTAGAAGCTTGATGCAGTTGAGTTTAAGGGAGAATATTCTTTTTGAGTACAATCAAACTTTGTCTTTATTTGAAACTATTTTTACCTATTTTTCAACCAATCATTTTCCCACTCGAGTTGAGAATGATGTGTAAATTAATGATCTAGTTACCACTTCTCCCCTTTCTCATCCTTTTATGAGGCAATGTTTCAATTTCATTAGGTTTATACTTCTTGGGTTTCCCATCAACACTTGATGTATTCTTATTTTTGCCATCTTGGTCCAAACCCTGAATGTAAAAATTTACAATATTTTAAACAATTTCTTTATCTTCAAAAGTGAGGCTATCATAGCCAACCATTTTTTTGGTTGGACCAATCTATAGACACATTTCTAAAAAGCATTTGGTATGATGTTAAGATGACACTTTTCCATGAAACTAAGAATAATATGGTTCAGTCATGATTGAGATATGAGCCTCTCCTCTTGTTATCTTATCATTGCATATTTTATATGTTGTATGAGAAATTTTGGAATTCTCTATTGTATATTCATTTCCATCATATTATATATAACTTACAATAGTATTAGGGTCTGAAACCTCCACAAAAATTTTCACATACTTTTCTAGTAACTATTGCTCTTCCCATCATTACATTTACTCATGTGAGCTACATTTTGTTTTCAAAAATACCAAGCCATGCACACTTATATTTTATTTACTTTTACTTTCAAGGTTGATGATAACCCTATCATTGACATGTGTACCATTCTACCTGTAGTAATATTTTACACATCATGTGCACATTTTCACCCTATGGGTTTGTGTATCTGATATGAACATTTTTACTTCTTAGATTCTCTAGGTTTTTATACCCCACATTTAGATTTTCACAAAATGGAATTTTAGAACTCTTAGGTACATTCATACATTTTCAAAAGTGTAGACCTTATTTGAATCTCCATAGTTATTTTTCCTTTGAAATTTTCCATTCTATTTTTATCATCTCTTTCATTTTTACCAAACCTGAAGAATATAACAACATTAATTTTAAGAAACAACAATATTTATGGACAAATTCCTGAATACATTAGAGAATTAGATGAACTATAGATGTTAGATTTGAGCTTTAGTAATTTGATAAGACAAATATCATATTCCTTGAGAAATTTGAGCTCATTGAAATATTTGTTCCTTGGTAGTAATTATTTGATGGGACCATTTTCTTCATGGCTAAATCCAACCGGTCAAAAATTAGATTTGTCCTATAACAACTTTTCAAGGCCAATTCCAAAATGGTTTAAGGGCCATGATTTAAACATAAAATTGATTCATAATTTATTGAAGAGCAATGAAATAAGTAATGCAATAGATCAAAGATCATCGGCTTGTCTCCAATGAAATTTTCCATATCACAAAGTAAAACCTCATATTTCTTCCTTGGATATCAATTGTGGAAGTCTAGAGCTAACTAATTCTTCAAAAAAAGTCACTTATTAGAGGGATAATGAAACACTAAGTACGTCATCATTTTACATGATTTATATGGATAACCAGGGAGTTAGTACAATTGGATTTGTTGTAAGTGATTTAATTTTAATCATTGAAAGAAGCAATCAATACACAACACTAAGTACCACTAAGAATACATAGATATATAGAATGACACATCTTTCTCCCATTTTCTTGAGATACTATGAACTTGGTCTAGAGAATGACCTATGTAAGGTTAAACTCCACTTTGAGGAAATATAGATTCTAGGTCAAAGCTTCTCATCAAGAAACTTGACAATAAATTCTACTGGTTGATTCTATCAAAGGTTTATGAGATGTTCAAAGGAAGATTTGATAGTATTATAAAATGATTCATTCCATAATCCTTCTTGTCATCCTTGTCATTTTCATTCAGAGATGATACCTAGATTTTATGTGGCCCATTCTATCTCTTGAAGTCACTATTGAATGTACAATGACACGTGGCCCATGAGGCATAAAGCTCTTATGGGTTTGCATATCTCATGTGCACACTTGAACTCTTGACTTCAACGTGTTTTCTATATTTATATGTACATTTGCATTCCCATAAGTTTTTAGGCTTTACATGCACATTTACACTTTATGAAAAAGTGTACAACTCTCCTATTTCTCCATGCTTGCTTTTCCCTTGAAGAGTTATATTGTAACTAAGCCTAGGACCAACATATGACTCTCAAAAATCTTTGTCTCTCCTATTATGTGATCACCTTATGTATATCACCATCTCCATTAGATATCACATATTTAAAGTAAATTATATTTGAGAAAATATCGTCTAGTGTATATTATCTTAAGATAAAATGTGAACCTTCATTTGAGACATCAAACCAGGATGATGATTGGTTTTGGGATAAAAAAGCCATTAATGTGGAAGTTGGCATAATTTTTTTTATAGAAAGGATATTTATTACATTCAAAATATACTCATTTATTTAATGCTTCTATCTTACAGCTAAATAATGATTCCATGAATCTACAAATCGAGAGAGGATGGAAACAAATATGATTAGAAACTCATGGTGTGTACACACTTCAGTTCTTAAACTCATGCATTTTCTTTGGAATGTGTTCATTATAATTCAAAACATTAGTCATGAATCCTCTAAATCCATATTATACATCTTCTATATCCTTCTTAGCTACTAAATTTGTCCCAACTAGAGATTCTGCTAACTCAAGTGGTTATCTAAGAGTAGTGCAAGCTACCTTTATAAGATGCATTTATTTTTATTTTCAAGGTTACCACTGATAATGAAATGTGTAACACATTTCATCCAATGGTATTTTAGATCTCATGTGCACATTTTCATGCTATAGGTTTGTGGAATTATCATGCACATTTGTAAAAGTGCAAAAGGGCATTTCTTTTTTGCATCTTCGCCTATTCATTAAATCGATGCCCTTTGAAAAATTTCTTGTAATTTGACCTATGAATTCTACATGTAATTTGACATAAGATATTCATGTGGGATAAAAAAATCTTGAGATTCCATTTGAATAACATGTTGACATGTGGGCTAGGACTTAGACTTTCAAGTGCACCTTGCAAATTGCATGTTAAAGTTGGAATGTAACGATGCATTCTCCTCCTGAAATCTTGAAACCTTTTTAAAAAAGAAAAACATTTTAAACTTATTATTTTCAATACTTAGTCACATTTTTTACTCTTCTTAGTTTTATTCCACAATGGATCCTTGTCAATGCACACTCAGAAACATGAAAACATTAAGTATTAGTGAAACCAAATTTTGTGGGGTTTGCACAACATAATTGTAAAAGTGGGAATTTTTTGTGGATGAAAATTTATTGTAGATTTATTTTAGAGGTAAATAGTTTTAATTTCATAAACACACTTTTTGGGAAAGGTAATAAATTGATTAGGACATATTTAGGCACCAACAGAACCAACATATATTTATTTTGAGATGCATAATTTACCTTTTCATGTTCCACTACCCATGGAGGTTCACGTTATTGAAATGATTTCTTATTCCACAAAACCCACCATACAATTCCCTAAAGATGATATGATAAATTATGAAATTATTTTTCTAGCTGATGATCCACCCTTCTTTATTAAAAATATAAATAATAACAATAATTTAATTAGAAAAGTCTTGGTAGATGAAGATTTAAGAATCATTGTTACCTATTTTTGACTAATATAACAAATTGGATATTCCAAAGTTAACCTCAGACAAACTTGCCTTACTTGTTGTGTATTTAATAAAAACAATAAAAATCTTCTCTAACTAAACTTATGGTCCTTGATATTACTTTATTTTAAAATATGCTTTTAGGTCATCCACTCACTCATCACATGAGACCAATTGCATATTTTGGTGGCCAATGTATTAATTCTATCCATAATGAAAAATGTTATAAGCATGGATCAAATCCAAACCCTTGGAGCATCAAATTCCAAAATCCTAAATTTCAATACCACATTATTGGTATTATGCATATTAATAGTCCTCCTCTTCTAAAAATTGTAAACATGCACTCTAATTTACATGTCATTCTTACATATTCTAATGATGATGAACCAAATGAATTGTAAAATATAGGAAACACCACTTGATTACCATGTTATATATTGAAATGGCTTCATCATTATCTGATTCCATTATTATTTTCCATTCCTTTAATTGATGATATGACTGATATTAATCCCCAATGTAATGTAATGAAGCATCTTACATAGAAGATGTTTTCACTTGTAATTAATATGGGGTATCCAAGATCTTTTAATACATTTTATTCATGTTTCCTCATAATTTTAGTAACATAGGTGTGTACACTACCAATATCCCTATATAAATTGATGCACACACTATTCCATAATCTTTGATGACACCTATATTATGGCCTAGTCCCAATCACAAGACTTGAATATACTACATACAAAATACCTTAGCGAAAATGCATACCTCAACTATGATGTTCATGTCATTAATATATAATCTGATATTGAATCAAAACATGATGGTTTTGTACCCAATACTAATCAACACTTGATAAATACTTCATTAGTTATCCAATATATTTTTAAACTATGACATCTAACGATATTGATAAACTCAATACCATTTGACCAACTTTTTATGATATAATCACCATCAAACATATCAATACTATTCACATTATTTCTCATCTTTATGACTATGCCAACCAACCGAATAAATTTCAATCATTAGTATTTGAATGCATGAGCCACATTGAATTCTTGTCTAATATAGTTCTTTCTGACTCCTCACATCCAATAAGATATATTGACCAATTCAATATCATCTATCATGTTCCCATTATTTATAACTATACCAACCAAATTTAGGTAGTTTCACTTTATATTACTATCCCATATTATATTTATTATTATAATATAGTTAAATCAAAACCTCTACCTTATATTCAACCTCATAACATTAATTTAGATGTTAATGACATTGTTTTTATAAAAGTACATTCTTAGTTTTATAATAAAGGTAATCAAATTCTTAATATTGATGTAGATGATAATTAATATGTACCGTGACCCACACTTCCCACTGATGAGGATAAACTATAATTACTCCATGCTAGGGAACCTAGACTTCCATGTCAACATCAAAAGCTTGGCCATTTTCATAAAAAGGCTCATTTTTTTAAATAAATGTTTTTCTAGTATTGATTACAAAAGACATCCTATCTCCAAGATTCCACTAGATCCATATCATTTCTAATATGGAAATTTCATGCTTGTTGATGAAACTATTTCAATAGATTATAGTATTGTGGCCACTCTTTGACCCAATCTTTTCTCCAAATAAATTCATCCTAAATAATATAATAACCATATCTTTTCCTTTGAAAAATGTCATGAAGTGTTTACTTTGTCATATGAAGACATTCTTGGTATTGATCTTATTGTTTTTATCCATAACATCATCATCTATCTTGATTAAACCCTATGCATAAAAATAAACATAAATTGCCTCATGAAATTTATTCTCTGTGTCACAAATAAAACATTAAGCTTTTGGATTCTAAGTTTATCAAACATATAGATTACTCATAATTGGTTTCCGAAATTGTTCCTTTTCACAAGAAATTTACTGTGGTCACTGAAATATGTATATAATTTCATAATATTAACTTAGTATGTCCCAAAGACAACTTTTCTTTAATTTAAATCAATTCCATTATTTATTAGACATCCAAATATGAATTTTTATCACTCATGGATTTTTTTAAAGATATAATCAGATTCACATCACTCTTTAATTTCAATATAACACTACTTTCACCACTTAATGGAAATCATATTGTTATGTTAGAATTCCCTTCGATTTAATTTTTTTAAGATAATTATCAACATGTAATGACCCATATTTTTCATGACCTCATTAATAAAATAGTTTAGACTTATGTGAATGATCTTATTGCAAAATCCAAGAATCATTAAAATAATTCTCATGACCCTGCTATCAACTTTGATCAACTCATCAAATAAAATTTTAGACTTAATCCTTGTAATCATTTTTTTGATGTTACTTCTTAAAAACTCTTAGAATTTATAGTCTCTCTTAGATAAATTGATGTTGATATTGATAAAATCAAATCTATAATTAACATGCATATTCCTCATTCCATTCCATATATATGAACATATCTTAGTAAACTAAGGGAAATCTTATGATTTGTTCCATAGATGGCTTGCTCATATATTTCATAAATTCACTCGCTAATAAGGGTATTACTCTTGAATGGATAGAAAAATGTCAAAAATCTTGTGATAACATGAAGGAATCACTACTTCATCTTCCTCTTTGACCACCTTCCAAAAATCAATCAGTGATCATGAACACTTCATCTACCCCTATATCAATTGGGGAAATGCTCTCTCAACAAGAAAAAACATGTTGAGAATACACCTTATATTACATAAATCTTTTTTTAATATACTTTGAAACATATTACATAAATGTTAAATGAGATTGTCTTACTATCTATTTCACCATTGAAAAACTTTGACATTATATGAGTTATAAAAATGCTTATGTTATTATACATTCTAATCCACTTCACCATTTATTCTCCAAAGATTTATTATCTATATATTTTTTAAAAATGGATGGTTATCTTAATGAAATTTGACTTAAGATTTGTCACACAAATTTTTTTTAAGGGCCATGTGATTGTTGATCAACTTGATACCACACCTATATGAGTTATTAATCACCTTGATCATACCCTTATTGATAAATAGATAATTTATATTGAATTTATTAATCAAATTATTTCTCTTATATATTATTTCCAAAATTTTATCACTGATCTCAAGGCACAATCCCTTGAAGAGATCAAAATTTCCACTGGTAAACCTATATATTAAGTCTTTATAGAATAATTACCCAAAGTTAAAATTAAATTGCATGAAGAAACATGAGAACTTAATTTTGATGGTGCTAAATGTATTCATGGAGATGGGGTAGGTTGTGTCTTAATTGAAACCCATAATAAAAACATACCTTTAAATTTTAGTTTAATTTTGAAGTCACTAATAACATGGCTGAATATGAATCTCTCATCTTAGGGATGCAAGTCTGCATTAATTTATATATCCCATTTTTGTATTACCTAAGAGATAATAAAATCATGTCATAAACTCAGTTATGATTATCCATGTGATAAAAATCTTACCAAAAAATATGCATCATTTACTATTGAAGCAATCCCATGAGAAAAAAATGCTATAGTTGATTCCCTTGCTTCATTGACTTCTCTATTTCACCCTCATCAGGCACTTCATGATTCACAATTTCTCATTCCCATGAAGAAGTCACCTTATAATTTATAATCCTATAATGATTTTCTTATGTACTAGATTAAGGATGTTACTACCTGATAAGGCTTGTGGTAAAAACACATCATACAATTCATTGAGCATTGTACTTATCTTTTAGAGGATGATTCACATGGAAAGACCCAAATTTACAAGTGAGCATGCAAATAAGTCCTTATATATGACATATTTTATTATATTAATGTTAAATATACCTTTTTCCATTGAGTTACTCAATATGAAGCCATTTCCTTTATTGATCGATAACATTGGGGCATTTCTTGTGGTCACTATAGTGAACATGCTACAACCCAAAAATAACTACAGATGGGATATTTATAACCTAATATTGAAAAATATTTCATTAAATTCACTAAAAATTATAATACTTCCCAAGCTCATGATGATCTAATTCATTATCCTCTACCTAAATTTCAAAATTTGGAGTCTCCTTGGCCATTTTCTATGTGGGGATTAGATCCCATTGGCAATTTAACTAGTTCAAAAAATGGTCATTCCTTCATCATTATCACCACTACATATTTTACCAAGAGGGTTAAAGTTATGACTCTTTTAAATGTTATTGGAATTAATATTTCAAAATTCATTCTTAATATAATAATATGTGATTTTAGATTCCATCTCACTATTATTTATGATGATGGTGGGAATTTCAAAAATAAAGACATGAAATAGTTGTGTACAATTCAAAATCACATAAAAATTTCCATGCCATATCATCCTTAGTGTAATATTAAATATATATTCACTAAAAAAATCCTTAGAAATAACTTTAAAAAGATTAAATTATATATTATCATTCTAATTAGCATCTCATGTTTTATCTTGCACCTTGGGCTTCTCATACTAGTATTTGTACTGCCACTGGGGCAATGCATGAGAAGAATTTTACAAAAAATTAAACATAACAACCTTGTAAAACCTCACCTATGCTCATAGGATGATGTGTCCACTTGGTGAATAAAATAACTCTTCATTAATTGTTAGCCTATGGGTGTTTTTGATTGATAAGGTGACATCACTATATTTTCAAACTTTACTCACTTGTTGACTTTGTCAATTACATATAGGCACATGTGCATAAAGGAAATTATATAAATGTAAATTATTTGAAATTAAATCACACTTTCATGAATTGAATAAACAAAATTGAATGAAACTAAATGTTTTGGAATATTATTTGAGGAATTAACATGCATTTAAAATATTGAAATCATCTATGATACTGAAACAACATATGCATAATTAAATAATGGGAATGAATAATTGAAAATTGAATCTACTTGGATAATCTAAATATTTTGTATCCTTACTACAAGTCCTCCTAAGGGGTCCCTCCTCATTTGGTCTTGAGATCTAATCCTTCCTTTGAAATTAAAATGTGTTTATTGCAAATTGTTGAATTTATTCATATCATGCAGTAATTATAGATTTCTACAATAAGATTGCAATGAATGAAATGATATTCCCTGATCACACTTATATTATCTATCTTATTCATATATTATCTATTTGAATATATACAGAACAAGCTATAATTATTTCTCAACAAGAAATTAGAACTTGACAATATTCATATTATGGAGAACACTACCATAAATGGCTACAAGACAAAAATGTGGGTTATGTTGTTTGGAAGTTGGAAGGAATGAAGTGGATTATAATAAGAATGATCAATATTACAACTCCTCCTCATAACATATTCCTATATAGGTTCATGCATACTTATCCTCAAATCTTTTATGTTGGACCAAAAATAATGAAAATGTTGGATGTTACAAGTATTGCATGCTTAAGAGAATTTTAGGTAGTTATTCATGTTTGTTATAGTAGTTCCTAGTAGATATAGGTTGGTAACCTATCAATTCCATTAATTCCCCATACAAAATATTATGGTACCACATTGTATATCAAGACTTCATCTCATTACTATAAGACATAACCTTTTGGTTGTGCTACATTTAGGTCTTATCACTGAAGTTATTCAACACATAATAAGAGAAGTAATTGATTCATAATAAAATATAACATATTCAAATTTAATCAAAAGATAAAAACTAAATCCATTTATATAAGCATAGTTAATATGTATCATCAAGATTAGACCAATTAAAATAGGTAAATGTACAAGGCATATAGGAAACATTGGCATTTAGAGGTTAAAAAGGTAGATAGGTAGGGGTTAAAATTAAGACATTTATATGGCTCATCAGACCACCCAACATAAGGTGTTTCTCATCCTTAAGAAACTAATTTTTACATTTGAATAACATGCACAAGTTTGAAGTCTATTAGTTCTAATGCACATGTGGTTTCCTTACCATAGGAACCATGTTGAGCTTCAAATTTATGCCATCTCCTATCTTATTTTACATTATCAATTTGCACTTATCCTATTCATTCTCTAATTTTATACCAAAATGGTAGTGTTTTAAAAGTGATATCCAATAAATTTGGTCCCTTCGTGCAATTGCTATGCCAGTTTGAATTTAGTTAAGGGAAACATTGAGATTATGTTGAGATAATAGTTCATTCTTTTTTAATCTAAGAGCATGCTCATTCTATCTATTCCCACAATGTCAAAATGCAACTTTTCCTATGGTACTTAAAAATCTAAGATAATAATTTTGATCTTCTACTTACTTCTTTACAAGCTCATTTCCTATGGTACTTCTTTGAAACTTTTCCTATGGTACTTCCCTTTTTTTCATTAAATCAATACATTATTGCAATATCACTTCATGCTCAATGGAATCTCCTCTTATCATCAAAGTAGGTTATTTTTATTTTTCTTTGTAAGATAATAATGCTTTACCTATAATATTCTCATGTAACATATATGAATAAAAATCCTTGAGTAAGACATTTGTTACATATAAATTGGGGTTCCATTCTACAGTATGAGGGATAACATAATTGTGAAAATAGAATTATAATAATTGAGCATGTTATTTAGGGGTACCATAATTATACATATTAAATAAATACTAATGATATATTAACATTCATAAAAGATCATATCATACTCTCATAAAATGAAATTTCAACAATTATTCTTCAAGGTAAACAAAGTAGACCTAGGAAGGTGGCCTGCATCTGAATAATAGATTTGTCAACTAAGCTAACGTTTCAACTTTTTATTCCAATTTCATGAGTTGTTTTGAATCATATTGAAATTTATTTTTCTATTCCTTATTATTTTTATTAAAATCAACATAGTGTTTGAACCAACTAAACTATACACTTTGGAACTACTCATCGCTTCATAAATACATCTCAAAGAAAAGAAATGTTGAGTCAGGGTCTTTATCTATGTATAATAGGATACAATAGATATTTAAATAACATGAATGGTAGGATAGTCTTGGATTACTAGCTGTGTTATGACTATAGGATGAGACTTAGTTAGAAAAACCAATTCTTGCATATATAAAGTAACTTGTGCCAATGTATCCAATTTGTTTCCATCTTCAAACATCCAAAGTGATTTAATTTCCCTAAGTGTTTTATATAAGGTCTAAAATTATCCTTTTGAGGATGTTTTAAGAATATCATATCAATTATCTTTAGGTTATTTAGGAATTTATCCATCCCTTTCAATTGAATAATCTTTCTCACTTTCTTCAACTATTTAGGTTATTTAGGCATTTCTCCATCCCTTTCAATTCAACACTCTTTCTCACTTTCTTCAATTAAGTTCTCTTATTTATTTCTTTTAGTTGATTGTGAAGGCTCCAAACTGAAGGAAGAAGAGTCCTTCAGAGGTCTCCTCATCACTACTACTATCCATAAAATCATTAGTTTCTTAAATTTAATTTTCATATGATCCATCAATTATATGGAGTATGGTAAGAGAGGAGGAGATAGGCCTTTTCTATGGTTTCCCCCCTTAGTATGTGTGGCTATCTCCTATAAAGTTGAGGAAATTTGGAATTCTTAGTTAGTTTAAGGTTTGGAAGTGCTTCTTCTAATTGAAATGAAAAATTTGAAAAAATTAATCTTCATCACTTCTTTATTTCTCTTTTCTCTCCTATTACCTCTGTTATAGGTCCATTTGCTACATGAGGATCTTTTACTAGAAAAGTTTCATTTTCTTCTTTTTATTTAGATTCCTCATCTACTTCAACTTCTAATTTTTCCTCAAATTCCACTTATTCTTACTATACCTCCTCTTCATCACTTGTTTTCATCTCCTCTTTAATATTTTCTTCCTCTTCATGTTCTTCCTTGAATGACAACTACAATAATTCTTCCAAAGTCACATTAGGTATTTGTCTATTTAGGCTAGCTTGAATAATGAGTCATATCAAGAAATGGTGGGATAAAGTTTTAGGGTTACCTTTCTGATATTACATTTCCATTTTCCTCATCATGTTTAAAAATAAAATTGGCATATTTATTTTAATATTATGCCTTAGGTAATTGATGAATTTAAAATTTATGCCATATAACATAGAATATCCCCCTTCATAGGTGAAATAATTTAGAATAAACATATTATCTTTTGCCCATACCTATGGTAGTGATAAACATTTGGTAGCCTATTTGGAGAAGATTAATCACTCAAACCTTCTCATAAGGTTTCCATTTATATAGCTGTATCAAAATTTTCTTCACATAGATATCTTACTATAGGCAAGCCATTAATTCAACTCATATAAATTTTAATTACATTTATTTCTAAACCCTCTGATATTGGAGTTGTTATTTTCAAATGAAATAGTGAATTTCTCTACTACTTCTTGGTAAAACCTTTTTATATTTTCAAAATAGGTTAAACAACCTATATTAATGAATAAGATAGTGATATATTGATTCTCTAAAAATGGTGCCAAGTCAGTAGGATCCTTTATAAAATAATCTCCTCCCATGGTGATTCGACTCAGCTTGTAGAATGATTAGTAGGTATTTATTGTGAATTTTCTAGCATAAGAATGCTTTTGGATTTATTAACCACTAATCCTTTTACATGTCTTTTAAATACTATATAAACACTTATCATATAGTTTCTCAAGGTATGTGACTAGTATGTCATTTAGGGTAAAATCCCCCAACTGACATGTGACTCATACTCGAGTGAAGTAAAATTCAATGGTGTGTGTAAGAGGGTTGGGAATAAGTTGATGGGGATATGGAATTGGTGGAAAGATGGGGAAAAAGGCCTTGATGTGAAAATTATGTAAAGATGGTATTTAAATTTCCATGGGCTATGTCCATAGAAATTATTTATAAATTTTCTAACATGATGATCTCTATAGTCATATAAAATGTGAAAATTGGTAAATTGAGTGTGGATTATGACACCCAACACATAGGTCCCTCTTTCTTACTCTCATGACCCTCATAGGCATATTTTCACTAATTATTAGTCATTTATATCCTTCTAAATAGTGATTCTACCTCCTCTAGGTAGCATTTTCAGTGATGATTCCAATCCCCTAGGTCTCTTTCCTTTAGAACTGTAGAAACCAACTTGGACTATAGTGTCAGACTGTAGGGTGTCCATTTTTGGTGCTCTTGTCCAAGTGAATTTTTACCTCAAATGATTAGTTTATTTTGGTTCCTATTCTTCTTCTTATCGGTCTAACATGAATACATTTGACCCAGAATAATAGTTCCCTATAAAATCCTAATCAAAGTTCATTTAGAAGGGGTTTTCAAATATCATAAAGTAAGCAAGAATATAAGCAAGACTACTTAGACATATTTCCCTATTCTTTACAAATAACCAACCAATGCAAATATAAGCTTATCCAAACCCTCACACCAGTCCTTAGCCACCTCAAGTACACCTAGTTTTAGCATTTTCATCTTCATACACACTATTACATAAAGTAAATCAAGTGGAATAGCTACATATGGATTGATCCCTCTTTGGAATATTGGTATGTAGGAAGTGTGCCTACACAAGGTGTGTGGATACATGTTCAATACATCTTACACACACTAACCCCTCATCTTTCTCAAATTTTATCAAAGCATAATGTGGTCTAGGGTTTGAAGACTAAATCAACTCTATAGGGAGTTCCATAAACATCCAACAGTCAAAATTTTATAAGCATGCACACACAGACATAGTGAATAAAATCCAAAAAGTTTAGGTCTCTTATACAATAGTGGTAAAAGAAGACTATAGCATCAGACCCCAAGGCTCCTATTTCATCACTCCTATCCTATCATAAAAGGAAGGATAGATCTTGATTTTAAATACTGTCCCAGTCTTGCACAATGAATTTTAGACCCTGCAATAGTCATCTTAGTCAATTTTTAGCTAAGTCTAATTTTCTCTCCCTTATTACTATTTTTAGAAATATTCAAATTATAATTAAATTACAAAAATAATTAAATTATTTCCATATCATTTACTGGTTTAATTAACTTAGACCCTTAGCTAAATTAGGAATAATACTTCAATATTTTCAAAATTGTTAAATCATTTGGTGAACCCAACTTACTTTGTTTGTGAATAAAAACCCTAGGGTAAATTCCTTGCTATTTTTTTCAATTTTTTTTTTGATTTTTTACATTCATATTAAAATAAAATATTTGCATTAATTTTTAAATTTCCATAGGAAGTTTAAAAAAATAATTTCTTCAAAACCCTAGTTGCATATACTAGGTCCCTTTAAAGCAACAATTTTTCAATTTTTTACATACATATTCAAATCATAAATTATCATTAATTTTTAAAATTTCTTAGTAATTTTAAAAATAAATAATTTTTTAAAACCCTAGTTGTATATACTATGTCCCTTTGCTTTCAAGCTATCACCTTACATCTAAAATCAAATTTCACATAAAAATAAAAATGGATCTCACTTATTTACACATATTTCTTGCATTTCTTTCAAAGAATAAGGAGAGCATACTCGGTCCTATCGTGTACATGAACGATGAAGTTTACCATATATTAATACAAAGATTCATTCTTTTCCTTTCATGCTTACTTTTCATAAGAAGGGATGATATTACAAAATTTATTGCCAAAAATGTATAGGATTTTAATATTTATTTCTCTCTCTCTCTCTCTCTCTCTCTCTCTCTCTCTCTCTCTCTCTCTCTCTCTCTCTCTCTCTCTCTCTCTCTCTCTCACACACACACACACACACACACACACACACACACACACACACACACACATACAAAATAATTTCCAACTCTATTGTGCTAAACATGTTAAAAATTTTATGTTGCAAGTCAAAAATATTTATTCATTAATGCACAATTTGATGCTCTCTACCCCTTGCTTACTATCTCTCATTTGGAATGATCTTTATATACATATTATTATAAAATTTATAACTCTAATTACATGAATTTTATCCCACATACATGGTTTATACCTAGAGGATCCATTGCATAAGCTAAAAACCACTTTTCAAGTTGTAATGTCATATCTTATGCACAAAAAATAGTTTCGTTCTCCTCCTCTCCCCTAAGAGGGTGATAGCTACTTTCCCTCTAGCTAGGTCCATGATATCACCCCCCCCCCACCCCAAAAGGGGAGCAAATCCATCCTATTCTTCATAATTCATACATTTAACCTATAGCTTCTTCAAACCTTCTTAAACATGTGTGCTTACATGTTCAACTAGAAGCAACTAGGGTTTTCACTTGTAAGACACTAAGGGATGAAATCACTAGTATGAAAAATTTAATTTTAGATTTACAAATGTAGAATCAAATATTACATGATAAGATCACAACATTGGAAAATTATATTATAATACAAAAGCCTCAAAGGAATCCTAGTGCCAATCATGTATATATGCCTTCACCTAGTCAATTGGTTGCAAGTAATGTTACATATCAAAATAAGAAATCAAAATAAAGTAAATCTACAAGTAGTGACTCAAAAATAATTCAAAGATCAAATAAGAATTAAAGTGACGCACTAAGATAAATGAATAACTCTAAGTTGATCAAATTACCTCCTCTACATCTAGTGAGAAGATCTAGATATTATTGTTCATTTCATAGAATGCATGGGCATCACATAGATTCATGTTTGGAATTGAATAGACATATACAATAGATAATTGCTAATGATGACCCTATATAAGGTAAATCATATAATCAATATACAATGACATATGGACACATTCACAAAGGGTCAAATTCAAAAACAATATAAAAATGGCTATGAAAGCATAACACAAAATAACAAAAGGATCAAAAATCAAAATCAAAGTAAAAAATAGTACTAAAAACATAAGGAAAGAATGAAAAAGATGAAAATATACCTCTCTAAAATGAGGCTCAAACTTCAAAGCATTATGGGTTTGGTCAAAAATATCTACAATAGTTTGATTATCAAGGTCAGGGGTTAGGCAGGCAAGTTCAAGGAATCACTACTCCTATTCTAGCAGTTGATAATGTTTGTCACTAAGGTTTGGGATTTATTTAACATCCTAGGAAAATCATTCATAGACACAATTTATTTAAGGAAAAGATCCAAATACAACAAAATTAAACACCAAAATTCCATTGGTTCAAAATCACGATGATAATGATGAGTGGAATAATACAAGGTATTATTATTTCCAAGATACCTACAATGAATCCAAATATTCATATTCATATTTATAGCCATTATCTCATGCTTCATAATCACACATGATTCATTTGTTCAATACAGGTCACCATGATAATGAGTCTCCCATGAGACTCATTTGTTAGTATCATTCCTTTTCATCTTACTTGTACATAACTTCTTTTCAATTACTTGTACATAGTTTTTTTTTTGCTTACTTGTACATAGTTTCTCAATTTTTCTTGTACATAGTTTCTCAATTTTTATTTTACATAGTCTCCACATGATTAATTGTACATATATTATATAATAAATATAAAATCATTTAAATATTCTAAAAAAAATACCAAAATATTCATATAACTCAAAAACACAAAAACATTTCAATTGTATGTATCATCCATGCTTTACATTTTTACTACAATGCGAGACTTACATTTATTGTTCTATGATATTATTTGTTGATTTATCTACATTACCATGCTTCACTTGATCTTATTGGAGTGTGTGTAGTGGCATCCATATCCTTGATTGCTTCAGTTTACCCATTGAGGGGGCATCCTACTTTTACATTAAAGAAATACATCGATATATTTACCCATTGGGGGCATCTTCTACATGACTACAACATATAGGTTATGTCATTCCTAAACCACACATTATAGTTATCATGATAATATACATTAATTACTAGCTTACATAAAATACTCTATCGACACTCACTAATATATATCACTTGTTTATTTCTTAGCATATACCTAGTCTTGTACTCCATGTCTTGCATAATTTCACTTCTTGCTTTGACTATTTAGATGTGATTATATTTTTGGTATTTACATGCTTTCTTTTATTGCCTTATGTAGGTATATGTGATTGCATTTTCTTTTTCCTATTTTATCTATTGTATGTGCCTTAAGACATTTACCAATATCCTTTGCATCTATTTTTTTGTGTGCCTAAGGACATTTGCCAATGTCCTTTGCCTTTACTCTTTTATGTGATTATGTCTTTCATGCCAACATTGCTTATTTCACTTGTATGTGTGTGTGGCATTTAAACATGCCTTGTATGCTTACTTTATATTTTCAATGACATGCGCCCATGTCCCTTGTTTGATAGGCCCCTTGGCCATTCTTGTACGTTTCTTGCTTCTTACATTGTATTCTTGTTGCTTGATTGCTTTTTGATTGTTTGAAATGCCATGATCCACATCATGCATTATCTTTCTCTTTTGGATGCCATGATGGACATCATGCTCCATCCCTCACCAACTAAAAACTAAAAATAAACTAGACTTCCAATTTAAATTTAGTACATTAGACATTCTATTTTATATATATATATATATAGCATGGTTTTTAATGAGATATATTAGTTAAATAGGGGTATATATATATATATATATATATATATATATATATATATATATATATATATATATATATATATACCCCTATTGAACTAGTATCTCTCATTATAAACCATGTTATATATTGAGATATCTTGTCGATTATCATTACTATATCATGTATCTTTTTAGCATAACACACTTGCAAGGATCTTTATTATAAGAGTATTCATTTTAGGATCTTCATTCCTACCTTAAAAAGATGGGGAAACAAATAGGGGTTTTGTCATAGAGATCAAGGCTCCTAACAATTGAAAAAGCAGTTTTTAGAACACCCAAAACAACAACAAAACATCAAACTAGGGAAAAAAGACCAAGACGATAGTGAAAATTATAAAATAATCATTAGAATTAGCCTAAGATAATAACACCAAGAGTTGAATATAACACCAAATAGTAGGGTATACATTTTTGGTGCTCCTATCCAAATAGCAAAAAAATTAGGTTTTCTAGAAATAGGCAGAAAAGTAGGTTCAACTACAATTTTGCACATTTAAACCAGTTTAAATACAATAGTTTTAGTATAATTTTTATTAGAGAATAAATATATAGGGGGAATCATTCTTGACATTATTTCTCACTTCAAGTTTTAGATTAGGTAGTTGGTATAACTTCTAGATCAAAATCTATGTTTCAGACACTAGTGATTGGGGGTAATGTGCATGGCACATTTTTCTTCTCTTCTTTTTGAGTTTATTACATTATCTAAGCATTCTTAGTAGTTTCATGCCTTATTCCACCTATAGGTGGTTGGTATCATTTTGGAGTGGCTTTCATACAAGCCTAACTTCCACATTACAAAGTGGCTTTCAAATAAGCCTAATATCCACCTTTTGGAGCAGCCAAGAGTGACCTAGTTTTTAACATACATTAGGCTATCCATAACACATTGTCAAATTACAAATAATTCATGGGATTCATGAGCCATCTCATATGACACACATTTTATACCGATATTAGTTCATAGTTTCACGTCATGGGGCAGTGATGGATTCAAAGGACTAGCTAGCCTTTGTATGCTTGAGCCACCTACTTAGAGGGATTATACACATAGTTTAAACATTGATTAGCACACACAAGACCACATATCTTCAATTAGTGGGAAATAATGGAGCCAAAGGGATAGATTTTACATTCTTAAACCAACCTTGTGGAATTGAGCACTCAGTTCCGTTCATGATATTAATCTTGGTACAACACATACCTAACATTACTTAGCTTTGCTCAACATCACAATAGGTTTTGTACTGGTCCACATACCTGATGAGGTGTATTTGTTCCTTTCTCTTCCTCTCTCTCTTACCTAGTTTTACACATTCTTATTTTAGATATAACATATCTAGTAAGAACTAATCTACTATTTGTTTTCGTTTCCATATTTACACTTCATAATGTGCTTTCTTTACATACACCTAGAATCACATATCTTCATGAGCTTCACCTTTGTAGGTAAGTTCAGGTACACTTTCTATTTTTCCTTCATCCCATTATTTCACTTTAATACATCACTAAAATAAAGCGGGGTAAATGTAATCATATAAAATGTTAAAATTGGTAACTTGAGTGTGACTTATGACACCCAACCTATAAGTCCTTCTTGTTTGCTCTGATAACCCTCATAGGCATATTTTCACTGATTACTAGTCATTTGTATCCTTCTAGATAGTGATTCCACCTCCTCCAAGCAACATTTATAGTGATGATTCCATCCCCTAGATCCTATTCCTTTAAGACTATAACACCCAACTTAGACTATAGGACCAGATCTTAGGGTGTCTATTTTTAGTACTCCTGTCCAAGAGTATTTTTACTTCTAATGGTCAATTTTTTATTCCTATTCCTCTTCTTGTTAGCCTAACATGAATCCATTCAACCCATGACCAATAGTTCCCTATAAAATCCCATTCAAAGTTTATTTAGAATGGGTTGGAAAATATCACAAAATAAGAAAGAATATAAGCAAGACTAATCTAGCACATTTCCCTATTCTCTACATATAACCAGCTAATGTAACTATAAGCCTATCCAAACCCTTGCACCAGTCCCTAACCACCTCTAGTACACCCAGTTTTAAAATTTGCATCTTCGTACACACTATTGCACACAGCACATCAAGTGGGAGAAATACATATGGCTTGATCCCTCTTTTGGAGTATTGGTATGTAGGTAGTGTGACCACACAAGGGGTTTAGATACATGTTCAATGAATCTTACACACACTAACCCCCCTTTTTTATTAAATTTTATCAAATCATAATGGAGTCTAGGGTTTGAAGACTAAATCAACTCTATAGGGAGTTTTGTGGACATCAAATAATTGAAATTTCATAGGCAGGCTCTCATAAACACAATGAACAAAACCCATAAAGATCAGGTCTCCTAGATAATAGTGGTAGAAGGGGACTATAGTGCTATACCCTTGGATGTCCTATTTTGATGATCCAATCTAATCATAAAATGAAGGCTATATCTAAATTTGTGATAGTGTCCCAGTATTGCATAGTGAATTTTAGACCCTACAACAGTCATCTTAGTCAATTTATAGCTAAGTATTATTTTCTCTCCCTTATTACTACTTTTATAAATATTCAAATTATATACAAATTATACAAATTAGTAGCTTAATTTCCATACTATTTACTATTTTAATTAAATTAGAGGCTTAACTAAATTAGGAATAATAGTCCAATATTCCCAAAATAGTTAAATCAATCACATTAACTATAATTAGTAATAATTAATTAATATTTTTCTGTAGAAAGTGAATAATTATCTATATTTATGTGTTACCTCATCATATGGATGTGTGTGGATGTTGAGATAATGAATTGAAGTGGGATGACATAGAATAAGGTGTTGATATCATTATGGAGGCATGTCGATTTGATGTGACATGGAGGTTGTGTTACTTGTCATCAACATAGCTAGATGAGGTGGACATTCATAGTTGTTGATGGATCAAATAAACATGACCTTTGGAATCAAGTATATGTCTACTGCTACCAACCGCAGATGAAGATAACTAGTACATGGTTAATATGTAATGCAAAGTTTTGAGGGTGGAAGTCATGGAATAAAAATGAAGGATTTTTGCCCACACTTTCCTTAGGAAAACTAGATGAATTTGCTTCATAATATAGCAAGTTATATTCATATGACAAAAAGTCATTATTTTGGCCTTGAGATAAACTTTTTGCTTAATAAGGGCCAACATATTGATAATGTTAACTACGTTATGGTTGTGTCATAAACCATCCTTCTAAAGATGCATAATGTAACCTATATCAACTTATTAATTAACCTATAACAATGGAAGATGCATTTTGTAGCTCAAATTTACAACTATAGTAAATAAGGTGCATCTAATAGCACATAACATGGATCCTTTAGCATAAAATTTACATCTTGTAACATAAAATTTGCATCATATAGTAATGGAAAAATCTATGTAGGAATGCTAAAAATAGGGATTTGAATTTATAAGAGAGGAGGATGATATAAAAGAAGATAAAATTACATGTTTATTGCTTTGATTATTTTTATCATGCTTTTTTCCTTTTTTTACCTTTCTAAAATTTCCCCTTAGATGGTTAGTAAGTTGATTTTACATTTAAGGGGTTGTTTTATACAAATATTGATCAGTTAGAGACTAGTTTTCTAACCAATACCTATCAACAATGCTTGAAGGTTTTTATTATTGATTTTTCATGGCATTTTTTGAGTCTATCAAATTGACTAGAGAACTAATTAACTAGAGTTTTTAAACTTGTACCCAGTTAAAATAAATGACTAGACTAGTTGTAATAAAGTGGTTATTATTTACAAATAGAGATCAAGGGTACACTATAGTACCCTATTGATGTAGAATAAATATATACAACATGCTTAGAGGAAGATGAGGTGTGTCCATTCATAAGATATTGAGTGAATCTCTATGTGGATATGGGATTTTTGTATAACTTGAGTCTATGGACATTGACTAATATGTAGATGCATATTCAATTTGATAGCTCCATTCTCAAATAATTATTCTATTTTGTAAGGCCCAAGCCATCTCTTTCTTAGATTTCCATTATGATTTTTGTATTTAGAATCAAAACATAGGGCCTAATATCCTTGTTAAAACTCTCTTGTCTTTATATACTTATAATACCATTATATCTTTTGTTGTTGCATGAATTTAGTATGATGTAGTGGTTCTTCTTAGATTTTATCTAAGGCATTCAAATATAAGACTTTATCCTTATGTGCTTACAACAAATCTAGGCCAATTTCTAATGTTGTCCTTAAGGTCTTGTGTTCAAATTTAATGGGAAACATAGGCTTATTTACATAGACTAATTCATATGGAGTGAGGCCAATTATGGTCTTCCATGTGATTTGGTATGCTAAAACTACTTCATGAATATAAGCTTCCAAATTTATATGATGCACATTGACTATTTTAGTGAGGATGTTCTTTAACTCCCTATTTGTGACCTCTACCTATCCATTAGGATGAATATGGTAAGGGGTGTATATCTTGTGTTGGATTTCATATTCCTTGACAAGTACAAATATGATATCAAATGTAAATTGAGTCCAATGGTCTGTAATAATTTATCTTGGTAATCTATAGAGAAAATTTCCTCATATAAAAATTAAAACACCTTATCATCATTTTCATGGGGTAAGGACCTCACCACAACCCATTTGGTGACATAATCTATGTAAGCCAATATTTACTCCTTATTTTTATATTTAGGATTTATGGGACTAATAAAATCAAATCATCACTTATCAAATGGTTCCAAAACCAACTAGGGTTGTAGTGGCATTTATTTGAATGTGTGGGTTTCCCCATATGTTGGAATTAATCAAATTGATGGGTTTATTCTAAGGAGTCCTCATGTAGATTAGGTCAATAGAATTTGGGATTTAGAATCTTGATGGTAGTCATTTTTGCATCAAAATGGTCCCCAAAGCGTTCATCATGACATGCTCAAAAGATGTCAACAATATCATCTTCTCAAATATACTGACACATAACTAAATCAGGTCATGTGGAAAATAGCTACCTAGAGATACATGAGTATGGACCACTTTTTGTGATTAAATTGTGCTTTTATTTGAGATAAAAATGTTATGGTAGTAATCATGCAGTTAAATAGTTATCAATATCTACATAACAAGGGTTATTAGTAGTTAATGCAAAAGGGTGTTCATCAAGAAAAGAGTCATCTGCTACAAGACATTGCTCATTGTATTGTCATTAAGATAATAAATTTGAAACTACATTATGATTTCGTAGTCTATCAATAATGGTGATATAAAATTCTTGTATAAAAATCAACCATCTAATTATCTTGCTAGTTACTATAGGATTACATATTAAATCTCTGATTGATGTATGATAAATATGGATGAATATTTAATACCTAATAATTTAGTATCTAAACTTGTTAATAGAATAGAATACAAAAATTAATTCTTTTCCTATGACCATATAGTTTATTTCACCTCTTTGGAGTTTTTTGTTGATGAAATAAATGGCATAACTTAAAGACTATTCATTCTAGCCAAGGACAGCGCCTAGTGTATAATCAAAAGCATCTATATGGATATAAAATGGATGCAATAGTAATAAAATCTTAACACAATAGTTATTATTAGTAAATTTTTAATCTCTTAGAATGTTTCCTAACATGTGACAATCTAAACAAAATCAATATCTTTAGAAAGCAAAATAAATAAAGGTGTTACAATTTAGTTTAAGTCCTTGATATATCTATGGTAATAATTAACATGTCCTAGGAAAAGTCTAACATATTTTTACTTCTTTTGAGTTGGTACATATTTTATTATATTTATCTTAGAAGGATCTACCATAATACCTACATGTGAGATGTGGTATGCCAACACAATACCTTCTATCACTAACATGTAACACTTTTCATGACTTAAGGACAACTAATTGTCTTGAAAATGTTGAAAGAATTTATCAAGGATTTGAATGGATTCATCATAGGTTTATCGATAAATGATGAAGTCATCCATATATATTTCTACATAGTCATGGTATAGATTAGAAATGATGCGCAATCTATCTCATTGAAAGGTGGTTGGATCATTGCATAAATTGAATCCAATTACTACATATGCATAGGTAACCTAAGGACATGTGAAGGTAATATTTTCTTGGTCCTTGAGTGCTATACTAATCTATTTATAGCCACTAAATCTATTAATAAATAAGAAATATATTTTTCCTGGTAATGAGTCAAAGATTGGGTCAATAAAAGGAATGGGAAAATGATAGATACATTCAATTACTTATATTATACACATATAATCCATTTACCCCCTTTTTTAGGTAAAAGCACAATGGATGAAACCCATTGACTATCAAAAATAGGATAGATGAATGTTGTATCTAATAGTTTATACAACTCAATTTTAATTATATATTTAATATAAGGGATCATTCTATATTGTGGTTGGCAAATGTGTTTACATTCCTCTTTGATGTAGATGTGAGGAATGTATAAATATAGAGGGACACCTCTCATATCATGATAATCCATATAAAATGTTGTCTTATGCTTTTAGATAATTGTGACTAACTTGGTTTCTTATTAGAGTATCAACTTATTGTTGATATTAAGAAGTTTTCCCATAAAGATTTTCACTTATTTGAATAGGGAAAATATAGATTTAATGTTACCTTTAAGTAGGACGTAGTTACAATGGTGTGGAAATATATGGTAGAATGTTCTAATATATGTTGAAATTTTAGAAGGACCCATATTAGGGAAGATATTTTCAAGAGGGTGTGTTATACATTGTAAAATAATATCTATTTTAGGGTCCTCTTGATAAGTGTTTTTTAAAATATGAGAAAGAATTGTGTCTTCTTTACTTTTTAAGAGATGTGATATGGTCAAGTGTGTAGACAATGTGTAAGTAAAGGTGTTTCTCATCTACTTCCTCTACCCAAGGAGGTTGGTCTTATTCATATGAAAGTTTGGCTGGTGGATATAACACTAATTTATTAGTGTCATGTTTGAAATCAACATCTTTCTTGACTTGTAGCCAATGAAATCATCAGTTGTGGCCAACCATGGCCTTCCTAGGATAAGTTAATAGCCTCTGAGGTTAGTTTTTGGTTGTAGAATGATGAAGTCTACTAGACATTCCCATGAATCCACGGTGATGACTAGATATTCAATCATCCCTTCAGGTTTGATGGTTGATCTATTAGCCATTTAAAATATAGTAGGTGGTGGGTGAATTTATTTGAGTATGATTTTGTGCATGGTTTCCAATTCATAACATTTATGGCTTCCCCTAAATCAATCAATGTATTTGGTATAATTTGGCCATTAATGTTGACATTGACTATAGAAATACCTAGATGAGAGTACTTAGGTGCAAATATATTTCCAAACATGATTTATACAAGTGGGCCAACTACTTGAATAGTTTTGGGATCCTTCATTTTATGGCTAGGTTTCTTTAAGCACAATTCATAGATAGAATTTGTATAGATGGTAACATCTTTGATGGCTTGAAATAGTGGAATCTTGACACACATTTTTTAATTATCCTAAGATATAAAATTCAAATTCTTTGTTAGGACATTGGATATTTAACCTCTTAGGAAAATGTGGGTTTATAAGCCTTTTTTATGTTTTAGTGGAACTTGGTTTAGGATTAATAGTGGGTTCATGGGATTTTGGATTAGTATGGCTGGCTACAATCTCCTTAGGAGGTTCCATGATCATGGGTGAGGTGGGTTGTGTAAAACTTCATACTAAACAAAGGTGTACTTAATTTATATCAATGTTATAAGTTGGATATTACACTATTTTAGTGGTTTGTGTTGGTTGAACCAACTTATTTTTGAGGCTTGACATAGGTTGTGTAGGTATTTACGATTGTGTAGGAGGTGGTAGGGTGATTGCCATTAAAAATATTTATTCTTTCAACTATTGTTTCCATAGGAAAATATCACTTTGGATTGAACCAAGGTTGTCTATTTCTCCATTAATGTTGTCATGGGTTGGAAGGATAATACCACTATTATTTTTGGTGTTAGGGTTACCAAGACTATTTTTGAGGTTTATTCCAATTGTTTTGGGTGGGATATGATTTCAAATTTTGGGGTAAATACCAAAAAATTTATGGTGAGTAATTTTATTGGGACAAATTTTGATTTTTCATGGCTACCCATGAACTAGGTCCATTCTAGTTAGCTAAAAATTGAGAATTTGGAAATATAAAATTAGACAGATTACTTTTGTTGAATAGCTTAGGTGTTCATTATTTATGTTGATCCAATTAAAAAATATTATCTTCATCTCTATTAATTACATGTAATTATAATATCTCAAGATCCTCCTCCAATATTATGGTCACCTTTACTCAAAAACCCTGACATTTGTAGTCTACTTTATTTTTTTGACAGTCTAGGTAGTAAACCTTTAAGGCTTATTATGTTTCTTATTTATTTTTCCTTTTGTGTAATTTATCCATCTAAATATCCATATGGATAATGATGTCTTATTTCATATCCTATCAAAAATAGCTAACCTTAATTTTTGAGAGTCCATTTTTAGCTAATGAAGGAAGTATATTGCTACTATGGATTTTAGTAATTGTTTATCTTGATTGATTCTTGCATAAAAGTGATAAATCATCAAAGGACAATGTTGAGACATATCCTCTAGTCATCAGGTCTAATGCTTCCAAATAATCATCCATAACTCCTAAAAATATCAATTTGATAGATTCTTTATCCATTGTAGTATTATTAGATTTTATTAGGATAAACATAAACTTTCTTTCCATGTAGTCCTCTAGTGATTCATATTCTTCTTATGTTAGCCTAAAGAATTCATCCCTCCTTTAGTTTCTTCCTTGACAACAATCTTAATATTTGGATAGAAACATCTCCTTCATTTCTTTTCAAGTAGAAATTTCATCCTTCCCTAGTCTTATAAACCATCTAAGAGATTCAATTTTGAGTGTCATAACTATGACATAATATATAAAACTTGAAGAGGAAGGTATCTAGTTCTTCCCTTGGCTTTCCCCTAAAATTAGGGGGAGTAGAATGATGCATATTCTTCATAGGCCCATTTCCCCCAGGGTTTTGGATGTGGAATTCAAAATTTATAGAATCATTGACAATATTATATTATTGATGTTCCTCCATGAATAATCTTTCTATATGTATACCACAAGCTTACCACCCACTCTTCAAATTTGTTATCGATCTCTATACTTCATAGTCTGTAGTGAATAAAGATTTTGGATTTTTCAAGAGGGATAGAAGGTCTCATATACAAAGGTGAAGGGTTGGATGTTTTTGAGTATTTATCTTATTATTCAATAAAGAGATTATCTAATTCAATAATTTGTGTAGGATTGGTGTCTTCTAGGATCTAAAAGGGATTTAAATGCCTTCTTGTTAAGGAGTTTGGGTGAGGACCGAGGAAACTGAATATTAGATTATTGAGTGTGAGGTGACAAAGTAGGAATTATTAAACATGGTATAGAGGGGTCCTCACACCATTTTATATCCTTAATTTATTATTAAAATTAAATAAGATAAGCTATTGAAAATAAAGTGAGATTAATAGTTTCATTCTCATCATCTTCATAACTTGATTTCTCATATATTTATTTTAAGCTCCTTATTTTTTGTGAGTGTTGAGTTGAATTTGAAGACGATGAAACAATACCTTGAGTTACATATTGTGACCAATTATAAATAGTGTTACTTGAGGAATCACTCCTTTCTACAATAGGGATCTAGGAAGGCATAAAAGTGGATGTACCACTTGTTGGTTCACTCTTAAATGTGAGCCCAATTACCCTTAGTTTTTCTTGTTTTTATTCATTTTTATCATCACATTATCCATCCTATGTGAATTATATATATCTAATAATTATTAATTCCTTTGTAATGGGTTTGTATAGCTTTCAAGCTTTATTTATCACTATATTTGATGATGATTTTTTATCCTTTGTTATCCCATTTTGTACTTATTTTCTTAATAACATGTGTATATGTTACACATTTAAAAGATTTTAAGTGTTCAATGCCAAGAACATAGTTGTTCCATGCCTCATGAGGAATCATGTCCAAAAAATGTTTATTAGCACATCTATTTAGCAAATAGATTGTTGTTTTTACAACTTCAACATAATATTCATTTGAAAATCCATTGGCCTTTATCATGCTTCTTGTCATCTATTGAATATTCATGTTTTCATCTCTATTGTGCCATTTCACTATGGTGTATGCCTTGATGTAAAATATTTATTGATCCAATTATCCTTATAAAATATCATAATCTAATTTGAAATATATTCTCATTCTCTATTTTTTGTAAAGTTATTTATACAATGACCACCATGTTTTTCAACCATGGCCTTTATTTGATTGAGGATATTAATTACCTAATTATTATGTTATAGAAATTAGAACCATGTGTTTCTAATAAAATTATCTATGAATGTAATTGAATATTAATTTTTGTATAGATAATGGGTTTTCATGGGGCCATATAGATTTGAATGTATCAACTAAAGCAGAGCCTTGGTTTTCCATGAATTACCTAAGGGAATGGAATTCCTATGTTGCTTTCCTAATATACATCCCTCATAAAATTTATTAAGCTATAAAACTAGAGGAAATCCTCTTACCATATTCTTATTATAATATATATTCAACCCAATGAAGCTCAAATGACCATACCTAAGTTTCCATAGACTAGATTGATCCACTGTAGCTATTTTTAATGTTGAAGACAAATAATTTTGTATTCTCAAGGAAAACATCCTAATTTTTGTCATTTAGATAGTTGTTATTTTCCTACTGCTACCAATTTTATCATATATTATACATTTTCCATTCTTAAATTTCACCTTATATCCATTTTGGATTATTTTTCCAATACTAATTAGGTTCAACTTCATTCCCAACATATAGTAGATGTTTTAGATTTGCCTCATGTCACCTTGCTTGGTATGAATGGAGATAGTTTGCTTAACCATAATAGGGACTGAAGAGCCCATAAAATGGATAATTAACCCAATTCATTAAAAAAAATTTAACTAAATTTATTCCTTTTAAGTGGATTAAATTGTGTATAATAGAACTTATTATTAAGTAAAATTAGAAAATGAGTATTGTATCTTAGTTATTTTGTGCAAGTTATTGTTACCTTTTTAACCACTTTGTTCGATGAATTGCATGGGAAATACATCAGTTTTGATTTCCATTTCATATGAATGTAATATATTTGAACATAATGTTTAAAAAAAAGGAATTCTAAATACCAGTATAAACCAACTTTGGAGTTCACTAGTCTGGCTTGGGATATCACCAGTCTAGATTGCAGAGATCACTATTCTAGCTATGTCCAATGTGTGGCATATATTACAAACCATAAATTAATATAGTTGATATGATAGAATTATTTATTGAATAAGGAAGATGGGAAAGATAAATGGGAGCCATTTCTACAAGGAAATTTGAGTACAAAGACTCGGGTAAAGAGAAGGCCATTGCATTCTTCCCTTACACCTAAATCTAACAAAAGAGAAAAAACTACAAGTAAAGAGCCATCTCTTTAGCTAGTAAGAAGAGAAATAAGGGAACACATAATTTTAAAGATATATTTTAAGAATATTTAGAGCATGTTCTTGAAATCTTACCTTTCATGGAGATATCAAATGATGAATATGACACTCCATAGATCTCACATTGTAGGGTCTTGAGAAAAAAAGTAAAGAGGTGAAAGACTCTAATTATTGAGTCATGATTAGAACAATTTCCATAAAAAATAAGGAAACTCATCATTTATGAAGAGAGTGATCTTTATAAAATACAAAATGATACAAAAATCCCTTCAAGCCTTAATAAAGAGAAACTTTTTGGAGCTCTGGAAGACTTTGAGGATATTGTAGAAGAAAAATGGTTATTGAGGAGCCATCTATAGGAAAAATAGATATTACATAAATGAAAAATGAGTTTACATTTGAGGAAGTGTTAGAAGATCCATCTAAACCTTATTCATCTCATTCTCTAGTAGACATGGGAACAAATCCAATTATTGATGAAGAGGATAAGACTTCTAGTCATGATGAGGAAGACTAGAGGCAATAATCCATGACCTTATCAAGAGTAGAATAAATCATGAGATAAAAAAATAATAAAATGTAAGGAATAATCTATTTTATCCTTACAACAAGAGTTATAAGAAACTAAAAACCAATCTCTTGGTAAAGATAGTGAAATACCTTAGTTGAAGGAGATAACACCAGAACCTATAGACCTATTAGACCATGACATGTAAACTCAATTATTTTAAAATGACATCATGTATTCTTTGGATGGAACATTTCAAACCCTAAGGAATTTTATGGAAGAAAATAATAAATTTAAAGAGTGATATTGAGGAAGAGAGGAAATAAAAAGAAAAGGTAGAATCCATATTGTAGATAGCCTATGAACTTGGAGAGAAGCTTCTTACTTTTTTGATACCTATCTATGGGTTGGCCTCTTTCTACAAAACTAATTTTATAGATGAAGGTTTTTGAGAATTTCATGGGGGTTGACTCATGACTTATAAAATGACAAATAATTCATGAAATCATATCATGTTAATACCTCTTAGCAAAAAACTATTTTGTGTGAAATCTACTTGTGTAACTTTCTCCTATGTCATGTCATCCTAATTAATTAATTTTTATGAGGGATAAACATAGGTTAATTATTTCACATGTAAATTACAATATATCATTGCATGGAGTGATAGGATAGTAGACTATTTTTTTCAATTCAAAACTATTGGGCTCTATAAGAGGCCTGAATTCCCTAATCCAAACCAAAAATAAAAAGTTTTCAAATTCTCCTATATAATACAAATATTAGGGAGAAACATCCAAACATCCTAAGAAAATCCATTTATTTTTTTGAGGAATGTGCTTGAATATATTTTAGTACATACCTTATTGCATATGATTGTAGATGGGATATATTGAGTGTTCTCTTGAAGAGAAGGGAGGTCATTCTTCATAGTAATATCAAATGGTATTTTAGAAGATCTAAGGCCATTATAAAAATGATACATAAATTTGAACATACATATGGGAAATAATGGATTGGAATGAGGTATAGACCACCATTAATACTCATCCCTATGTCTCCAGTTTAGAACACAATAGTTCAAGGAGAAGAATAATTTTAAATCTAGAAGGCCTAGGTCATAACATATAAAGGATACATCAACCCAACACAATTTCACTAGGAGACATACTATGACACTTATGACCTTAATAAGAAACATGGAGACATGGTGTTGAATAAATAATAAATGATAACTTAGATTGATAGAGGATGTACAATAAGTTAAGAGTGAGGAAAATGATAAGCCCATAAAATGGCTCATTAATATAATTAATTAACTCATTTACCCCTTAAAAGTGTTCCTTTTAAGTGGATTTATATGTGCATAATAGAACTCATTATTAATTCAAATTATAAAATGAGTAATTTACCTTAGTTATTATGTGTAAATTATTATTACCTATTTTAACCACTTTTTTATAACATTTACATGAGAAAGACATCAATTTTGTATGTATACATCATAATATTATATTATAGTCAAAGATAATATTTTTTGGTAGCACAAGACTCTTAACAACCAGTCTAGAATAGCTCTAGAGATCACCAATATTAATCAGGAGATCACCAGTCTAGCTCTAAAAATCACTATTTTGGCTTTGTAAATACTTATACTTGTTCTAAATAATTCCATAAATCTTAGCAAAGAACACCTGAGGATTGTATAATTATACAAGTACATACATGCTTGACAAAAATTAGTTTACTATATTTTTGGGAATAATTTTAAAATCTATATATAGACTTTCCAAATATTTATTTTTAGATATGGTTTTTATAGAAGTTTTCTTATGAGTGAACATAAATATTATGTTTTGATCTACTACTAGGATGAAATTTAAATTAAATAAACTTCCAAATAAGTTATAACTAGAAACAAACATGAAATTTCATGTGAAACTAAATCCAAAAAATTCAACCATTTTTCATTATAAAGTGGAAATGATGTTGTTATTATACTATTTTAAAATAAAAAGGTTTCTAGTTAGATATAATCTTTTTAGATTGTTATCTATTTTTAATTAGTTATTATGGAAACATTATGATATATAAACAACATCCCTTTGAGTATAAGGTAGTAGATAGATATATGAGGAAAGTATAGTAGGATTAAGTTTGATGTTTCATTTCTAACATTCTAAGCATTTTTATAAAAGTAATGAGAAATTAATTTCATGAGGTTTATTCAAATCTAATAGTTTTCTAATCTTATTATGAGGGAGAACAAGGGTCCACTCAACCAAACAAGTAGGATATGTTTTGGTATTTATATGTTTATTTCATAATTTTGTGTGTCTTAAAGTTTGCATCCATTCTTTTATGAAAAATATTGTGTCACGTATCTCATCTTAATGATTGTGTTAATGTGTGTGTTTCAAGTAATCTTACTTTAATTAATTTTACAAAACTTTACTTCCAAAACATTTTGATTTTTATAAAATATATTAATTATCTGTTTCTATTTCATGCAATTTACATTTATGAAAATAGACTAAAAGTATGTTTACTTTAAATATAATTTCAATTCTATAAGGTGTGTTTCCCTTCCATATAATTTCAATTCAATACGTTGTTTGTTTTCACAAGTTATCTATTAGATTTTAATTCAATAAAATATGGTATAACTTTATAAGTAAATGACCCACAATTCACCCCATATAAACAATTGTTAGTCACCATTTTACATACCTTATTACTAATTATCATTGGATACTACCTTGATTGACATGACATATTCATCTAAATGAATAGGGAATAATGAGATTCATCATTTTTGGCACTATTTATAGGTAATTTATAGGTATCATAAAGGTATAAGATCTTAAACTAACAATTGATTAATAAAAACATTCCATAAATCAAAGCCATCCTAGAGGACCTTTTCTAAGAAATCCCAACAAATAATAAAAAGATCTTAAATATATTCCTAAGAAATCCCAACAAATAATAAGTACTAATAGGTTACAAGAATAAAGTGTATTAGAGGACCTTTTAATAAAATAACTTTAGTCCATTGAGGAGGAATGATAATTAGCCTCACCTAAACTTTGAGACCATTCCTTATAGGTAGGTGTATCCTTCCAAAAGAGTTAATTTAGGATAAATAATATTGTAAACCAAAGTATTGAATCTCAATCAAGTATCCTTCTATCCATTTCTAATGATTCACTACCTCCCAGGAGAAACCTTTAAAACATATATTGGGAAGAAATAAGAGACAACATAATAAACAAAATATATCCATATGGTAAGCCTAAAGTAAGTAGAGCTCAACCAATAATGATAACCTTTTTTTATCCCATTGTCTTAGGTCAAGATGAAAATAATCCAATGAAAAACATCTCCTCATAAATATTACTCACTTTTATAGGAATTAACATTGAATGTTATGACCAATTATTGTTTAAATTCCAGGTGTTATGTTAGACTCATGACTATAAGTCTGATAATCAAATGTTGAAATTGTTTCTTTCAACACTCAAGGATTCAACTCTGAATTAGTTTATGGGATTACAACCGACATATGTTCACACATGGTTGAAATGGAAAATATATTCTTGTACATGATGATTAATTTATGGTAGATTATATAAAATTTGAATTCGTTCATATAAAACATTAAAACAATATGAAAATATGGAAGGCTATCTTGATCATTTCTTTTTTTTCCTTCAAAGTTATGGATATGAATTGGATGAAGAAATAAGTAATTTAAAAAATAATAAATAAATAATTGGATGATGATGTTAGTGAATCATTGAACCTAATGGGAAGATGAGATATAAATGAACTTGGTCTTAATGAAATTATTGAAGTATGCATGAACTATTCAAGGAGACTTGTTAGTGTTAGGAAGTTAAAAACATGAAAATGAAGCAATAATGTAGGACAGGTCATGGATGACGTTTCAAATATTAAAACACAAATTTTTATTGAATTAAAAAACACACTAGATGGATTTCAAGAGAAATATAATTCTTTTATAAAACATTTAGCTATGTATTTCTAAAAATGTTGGTTGGAACATGTACTCCAATATTACCCTCTTAATAAGACATACATGTGTGGTATTTGTGATGCAAATACCCATGACATAAAAAATTATATTCTTTTTCATGTCCTTAATAATAAATTTAAATATATTACCCAACCAATGGAAGAGATCAATTACATACCAAGATAAGAAAGCAAGTTTTTCTATAACCAAAACCCAAATAACCCTGTTCCTAGAGTTCATTATAATCCATAGATGATACCTTGATCTGGACCAAATCCTCCATATAATGGGGACTAATAATTTGCTCTACATAATAATTGACATTGCCAAATACATGGATATCACAACAAACCCATCAACCATGGATTATAAAAAAAATAGACAATGGGTACCTTATCAAACATTCAATCAACAAAATAGATCACCACAATAGGTGTTGATTCCTACTCCTACTAACCAACCTTAAAAAATAGAATGAGTAAATCAACCTCAATTTCCTACATATTCAATAGTAAACCTTGATAGTAAATAAGTAGTACCTATCAATAGAGCATAAAAATAAGGAACTATGGGAGTAGTTCCATAGATTTTATTAATGTTTAGTTATGTTTAGTTAAAACATTGACTAGTCCTTCTCCACTCACCATCATAGAAATTCCTAATGAAAATGAAAATTCAAGCATACCCAATGATAAAGTCAAGGAAAAACATAAAATTTAGGATAAATCAAAACCTTAGAAAACTTTTGTTGCTTCATCAATTCAATTTCCTAAAATACTTAAACAAACAACAAATAAAAGTGAATATGACTTAGTCTAAAAATTAAGAAAACTAAGCATTGAGAGACCACTACTACAAGCCATTAAAAACATCCCTGAGATTAATATAATGATCAAAGGTTCATGTATCAAAACTATAGGATAATAATACATTATATCCAAACCATACAAGTAGATTGTAAGCTTATTGATTTCTTGGTAAGGAAGTTGCTTCTACCAAAGTATGGAGACCTTAGAAGTCCAATCATCACCATATCCATAGTAAATAAGGAAATACCCAATGTATTAGTGTAATTAGAAGACAATATAAATTTAATGGCATATAGATGAATGATCAATCTATTTTCAACCCATAAGATTTTATTGCATATGTCTCGGTAATGATAAAGAGTTGAGACTATCCTCCAATTTTTATGATACTCCAACCAAAGAGTCAAAAGTAGGGCTATCAATTGATTATAGGAAGGCCATAGTTGTAAGAATTTTTAAAACTCATATATTGAAAGCATGGAGATATGAAAATCTCTAATGGATTGAAATTTCAGAAAATCTATTTATATCCATCTGTAAAACCATCTCTAGATGCCTCCGATCACTTATGGGTAGATGAACCATATCAAAATGTAAATATATATGTATATATATATATATATATATATATATATATATATTTGAAAATGGTATAATTTAAAATACATGAAAATGAGATAGACGAGGAGTTAATAGGTTATATGGAAGAAGATAGTCTAGCTCTAGAGACACTCAAAACTACCTCTAGAGACACTAGTCTATCTTTAGAGATGTCTAGTCTTACTCTAGAAATCACCAAACTAGAGTGATAAATTGTCAAACAAAATGTTTAGGTAATAAAATATTTTTAAAGATGCTCATGATGAAATATATGATCACACACCTCTCCATCGTAATGTTGTTAGTTGGGTACAAAACAATCATGAATCATTTATTTTAGCTTTCCATTTCCCATTAGTAGGTGTGATTTTGGAAGGAGAGTTCTTCAAAGACATAAAAAAATTGAACATATTTAAACCTCATCCTTATCCCTTGATATCTCTCATGACTGAATTTATGCAAGTTAATTAAATATGTTTAAGGACAAAACAAATTGAAACACAGCCAGGAAAAATGCTAAACATAAATAATTGCCTAACTGGTGAACATGAGACCATGGTATTTAATTTACTCTAGATTTTATTAAGAATAAAATGAAATGAAATGCATACATCTAATCATATTCACCCATCACATCTACACTAAAATATTAAACTAGTTATATAACCTCAAAGAATGATAAATCCAACACTAAGAGACATGGTCAAAACTTAAATACAAAATATATTACAGATAACATTCATATATTTAATATTGGATACTTATTGAGTCTCATCACTATTAATATTACCTAAAAACCATATAAAATGGAGAATTTATATAGATTATAGGGAACTTAACAATGTAACTATGTAATATTATTTACCCTTACTTTTCATAGACTAGGTATTAGATAATCGCACTAGAAGAAGATTTTTTTTCTTCTTGAATGGATTCAATGGGTATAATAAAATAATATTAGCTCTTGAATACCAAGATAAAACCATTTTCACATTTCCTTGGGGCATGTTTGTATACATATTTTTAACCTTTGGCTTGTACAATGCAATATCCACCTTTTATAGAGTAATTCTTGCTATATTTGATGATCATACTAATGAGTGTGTTAATGTATACATGGTTGATTTTAAAATGCATGGGGATTATTTTTATGAATTCTTAAACTATATATATATATATATATATATATATATATATATATATATATATATATATATATATATATATATATATATATATATATATATATATATATATATATATATATATATATATATATATATATATCTTAACTAGGTGTGAAAAATATCAGTTATCTCTAAGTCATGAAAAAAATCTTATGATGGTAGATCAAGGAATTGTCTTAGGTCATCATATCTCAACTCAAGGAAACAAATAAACCATAAAAATATTTAAGTCATTTCACAATTATCTACACCCTAAAAATTTACTAATATCAATATATTTCTAGGTTATGTAGGATATTATAAGCATTTTCTTAAAAAAAATAGTAAGATTATATCACCTATGTTTTATGCCTTCACCAAGGATAGTGACTTTTTATGGACTAATAAATGTCAATAGCATTTAGATACAATAAAATAAAAGGTTAATTTATGATATAGTCTTGATAGGTCCTAATTTGGAGCACCCATTTCACATAACTACATATTTCATTAATAATTTTATGGGGGCATTTCTTAGGTACAAATATGAATAAGGTAAGATGTATGATATATATTACATTAGTAATAATTTGACTAATACTAATGAAAATATAAAAATAATGAAAAGTATTTCCTTGCCATAATTTATGATATGAACAAAATCCATAAATACATCAATGGATAAAATATATTAGTTTATACAAATCACTCAACTGTAATATATCTGATGAACAAACTAGTGGTAGGAGGTAGGATACTTAAATGTTTACTACTATTACAGAAATTTCATATAAAAATCATTGATAAACCAAGAAAAATTAATTTAATTATTAACTTATTTTAAATATTTAATGTTTCAACAGAGATGAGCTAGTGGAGGATAATTATCTAGATGAGTAATTGTTCATAGTTTCAACTCACTCACCATGGTTTACTGCCATGGCTAATTATCTAGCCACAAGGATGTTTCCTTATGATTTTAATCATAAAAAAGTAAACATATGATAATAAATAGTGATAAATATACATGTTTAAATGGTGTATTATTCACATGTGGACCATATTTGGTACTTCATAGGTGTGTACGAGAAGAATAGATATATGACATATTTATTGCTTACCATGATGAACTAGGCGGAGGTCACAATTTCTCTGAAAATAACATTCATAAGATCTTTGGGGTTGGATACTAATGGTATTCACTTCATAGGAATGTGAAAATTTATGTTTGGTAATGTGATCATTACCAAAGTATGGGTAAACTGACATCATCTAATGTAATTCCCCTCCATGATCAATTGACTCTAGTACACTTTATGTAATAAGGGTTAGATTTAATTAGTTCCATTGATCCACCACCATAAGGAAAGGATTACATATTAGTATGTACAAATTATGTCACCAAATAGGTATAATATGAGGGATTATCATATGATTGTGAAGAAAAGGTTGTTGATTTATTATATTATAGGATGTTGTAATGTTTTGGAATACCAAGAGTAATAATTTTCTATCAAAGCCCTCAATTCACATCCAATATAATACAAGCCTTCAAAGAACACTATAAAATCACATGCAAAAAGTCATATCCTTACCATATTCAAAAAAATGGTCAAGTTGAAGTCACTAATAGAGAATTAGAAAAAAAATTGATAAATAAAGCAGACATCAATAGTAAATATTGATCAAGAAAGATACCTAAAGTAGTTTGGACCTATGTAACACAACATGGAATTACATCACAATATTTTTCCATATGAACCTATATATGGGAAATAGTCATTAATTGTAATTGATTTTGAGTTTCATAATTTAATAACAACAATGGAGGTAGGCATAGTCCTAATAGAAACATAAAATTAAAGAATTAATTAATTGAATGAACTAGATGAGATGAGACATGAGGAATTGCATTAGATATAGATTATTCAATATCATAAGAAGGCATGGCATGGTTGTTACATCAAAAAAATCAAATCCAAATAATGATATTAGGCCTTATTTTTTGATTGAAAGTATTAGCATTTCAAAAGTTAAAATCTGCACATGATGGTTAGCTCCTTACCAAGTTGAAAATATTTTTGACAATAGATATGTTAAGTTGCTACCAATTGATGGAAATAGAATGACATTCTTTGTAAATGTACATAGATTAAGACTATATCATCAACCTCCTTCCTAGGAGTTATACAAGTAAATTAAATCTGATATAGAATTTGGTTATATATAAGAACCTTTTTCTTTCATCATAACTAAAGGATGATATTTTGAGTCTAATAAATGTAAAAGGTAATATAATATATCTTACATTTATATTATCATATTAATTTATTAGACTCAAAATATAATATAAATGGTAAAAGATAATATAAATGGAAAAAATAAAAAATAAATGTTGAAAAAGTTGAAAAATGACAAATGGCATCATCTTTAGGAACAAATCAATAAAAATAATACTCCTTGAATTTTATAATACTCTAGATTGAATTGTGTGTGTTTCTCATCCAAAGATATGTGACAGAACTAGAAACAAAAATAACAATAGGAAATTGAAGGTATATATATTTCATTTTTATATGATTAGGATTAATTTTAAAATTTTAAATTGTTATTATTAATATCCACTTTTCAAAAGGGATTCTTCTAAACAAAGGATATGTCAAAAATGGGGGTCCCCTAAAAAAAGGATATTTTAAAATGTTTATTCCAAGAATGGAGTAAAGTGGCATACCATTAAAACATCCTTTATGTAGATGACATTTATGGATTATATACCATTTAGTATTATACACTTGACTTTGGTTGTTTCTCTCAGTTTTATACCTCTCTCACTTCTACAAGTCTTATATCTACACTATTTGGTGCCCCATAGCTCATCTCTTAGTCTGACTAATCTTATGTTGATTAGCTAGGCCTCTTATCTTAACCAAAATGCTTAAAATGCAAGTATCTTCCATCTCTACTATTTCTAAAACTATACCTAGTTTCTTACTCCCTAGACACTAAGGTCTAAGATAGACACTAGCATCAAAGTTAATGTCTTGACCCAAAGGAACTGTCCATTTCCCTAAAGTCATCTATTTCATGAATGAAATGTATCCTAATGGTCATCCTAAGTGATTTAATGTGATTTACTCATTGAAATGGATTAATAGAAATACAAGATCAACCTTAATTCATTCCTCACCTATAAGACCTAACAATATAAGAGAAATACCTAGTATTCTTACCAAAGATCATTCAAAGAGCATATAATTTTAAAAATATTCTTTATTTCCATACCAGTCATAAAAATAGTACATATATGAGTCTGAAATACTAAAGGAATATCCCAAGAGCCCATTTTACCAAGTTACAAACTATGTCAATGTTGTAATAGATTTTCACATATTGCATGATTCACACAAAAGCCTACACATAAGAGAAAAATACATTAATTTTAGGCCTTATTAAAAATATTATTTATGTAGTCATTGCTCAATGATAGAATCATCTTTGGGTTTAGCTCAAAACTATGCCTACTAATTTATTTTTCCCAAGATCACCATTAAGATGAATAACTAAGGTTTTACAAATTCATTTGGTGCGATAGTCTATGACCTAGATATGAATGCACCAAAGTGAAGGTGAAATCAAACCCAAGATGATCTAGGTGGTCACATAATTTTATAGCAAGTTTTTCATACATGACACTTACTTCAAACATGGATAGTAACATCAATGTAACTATCCCAGGCTAATGCTGGTGTTTAGAGCTTTAGAAGCATCAGATTTATAATTTGATGACTATTCTAGAATCTCTTTCTAATATAGTTTCTACCTATTTTAGATCTAGTATTATGCTAGGATCAAAACCAAATAGTTTATTACTTATTTTTAATTTCCATTCATAACTTAATTAAACTTTCTATACTTATCCTATTCTTGGCATTAGAAATTTAATGTATGTGTATATCTAAGTTTAACACCTAATTGACCTAATGTAGATATGATTATCACCCTTGTGTTTATTTATTTCTATATTATTAACCTTATCTACTCTAAATTAAGATACCCATCCATTTTAGGGTTAAATATTTAGTGAACTTGATGTTTAAACATCATTTCTTCCTAAGCAGACCCTATAGAATATTTATCACCTACTTTGTGTTAGTCATTATTTACTTCATATATCTTATCATGGATGATATTAATTGATTTGATAAATATGATTATGAAACTCTCTAAATTCATATCAAATAAGTGGTATAGTTTGATTAATCTTGTATCCTTCCAACTACTAAAGCATCTAACCTCAAAGTCTTGAATTATGACAACCTATATGCCATTTTATCAGGTCCATACTCCTACTATTTGAAGAGATGAGTTGATATTTTACCCATACTTCCTACACCACCATCATATGATTTTGGTCTTTGATATTTACAAAAAATATGGTTACAAAGGCCAAGGATTTGGAAAACATGAGCAAGGTATAACTCAACCTATTATTCTTAAAAATAATATATTTAAAAAAGGTTTAGGATTTATAGAAAATTACATGAGGAACCAACAATGCAAGTCATCTAAGCAATCCCTTCATGCACAAGTTACCACACAAGTGGATACATATGACCAAGATGCTCCTTCATTTGATCGCCAAAAATTAATAAAAACACATCAATAAATTATGAATGATTTACAAATAAATTTTAAGGAGGACATGCCTTCAAGAAAACTTATTCATACCCCCATAATTCCTACATTCTAAAACAACATCCCCCTTAGCAAATATGACATCTCCTTCATAAATTCATTAAAAACAAATTCTATACCAAAAAGGGACCTTTGATAAATATTACTAAAGCTTTAATCGTTATAAACAAAGTAAATGAGACAAATTATTCCAATGGTCCAAATTATTCTAATTATCCACCAAAATTACCAAATCTTAATGATCCCATTCCACTACCAAATTATCCTACATTTAGTGATCTTAAACTTGTACTTTTTATACATGAGAACAATGTTACTCATATGCCTAGATTTTAAAAAAGTGGTGGATTGCCACCAACCATTATTCTCATGGAATATCTTATGTCTATGATGAACATTAATGGGTATCTTAAAAATTAGGTTTCCATACTTCAAATGTAAATGGCCTTCCACAATAATAATGCACATGTATCCTCATTCAATAATCAACCTCTTGAAAAAAGTATACTTGAATATCATTATCCACAAGGTTTTGAGATACCATATATAACTCTCTTTGAAACACATAAGGATCCATTTGAGTACATGATATGTTATCTACATTATTTTGTTCAATGCACAAAAGATGAAAAAAGTTTGCTAAAGGTTTTCCATATGATCATTTTAGATGAGGCTCAAAATTGGTTCTATAGTTTTCCAAAGTGTTCCTTAAGCACTCTTTTTTAGTTGGAGGATGCATTATTCATGTATTTAAATATCCATAAGGTGTAAAAACTTAAATTAGCACATTTACATGATTTCAAACAATATGATGATGAATCCCTTTAATATTAAACTATTCAATTTAAAAGTACATCATATGATCTTGAATTTAGACCCTCATATTTGGAATTGGAGATTATCTTTAGTAGAGGCCTTATTTCCCCACTAAAGGAAAGAGAATTGCATAAAAAATATGAGGAATTTATGCATTTATATCATGATTTTCATAGATACACTTCCTTCATAATTACTCATTCAATGAAACATAATATATCCCCCTCAAAATACAAAGGTTTTAACCCTCACAAAAAGGAAGGAGATAGATTACCTAAGGAGAATTATGAATAAATATATGGCATTCTTAATATTTATACATGACCATTTTGTAAATTTTACTTAGCATGGGGCCAATCCAAGTTCCATATTTTATGTAAGAATCTCAAAGTGAACAACACAAAATGCATCCACACAAAAAATATTTAACAATTACCTTATACATGGGTAGTTCTTATTTTTGTCATAACCATATTGATCTTACACAAGCAAAAAGTACTTTTAATGTAAGATGCTTACAATAAATTATCTTATATCTAAAAAACTTACAAAATAAAGTAGGTTGGAAAGACTCCTTGGGAAACATAATAATATCAATTACTTATGGTCCTAAATTAATTCAAACATGGGTTTGGGTTATGCCCACCATATCTCCATATGTACTTACACTAGTAAATCTTTGGGCATAACAAATGGAATAAAACATTGATCCAAAACAACAAGATATTTACATTCATCACAAAGGAAAATTAATACATGTTCCAAATGATAGCATTACTTATTCTATTACACATTAAAAATGTGAGGAGGAATATGCAATGTACCTTTTAAACCTATCCAATCATGATGCAAATAATGTAAAAAATACAACTTAAGATCTCCATGTACCAAGTTGGGGGAGATACATATGACCCTCCATTATATGGTATCATAAATTAGTCTCATCAAATATTTCAAAAATGACAAAAACATTTAAAAATTAAAAAATATGTTTGACACCTACATGTTCCATGTTGATGGATGTCATATTCAATTACTCATACACACACATGTGTGTCACATTTGTTTTTGAGTTTGATATAAATGCACACACGTGCACGCATGCATGTGCACATGTGCACGCACGCATAAACACACACACGCGTGCGTGCGCACACACACACACACACACGATCTATTCATATTTTAGGTTTTAGGCCTTCCATATAATCTTGTCATGTAGACATCAGGGGAATCCACTTATTTGATCTTGGTACACACAAGTTATATGGTTTGATGATCACAATTTATTATTATGTTTGAGCTTACATATGTATCTAAACATGCCTTTATCCATGATTATATCTTACACAGGGTAATTGATATGATATACACTTGAATTTTTTCATAACACATTTGATCCATGGGCTACTATGACATGTTTATGTTGGTTCATTATATTTTACTTAATGTACTTCCTTGAGTGTCTTGCCTTGATATTATATTCATTGTTTGAGCATTTGAATATGTTCATTTGATTGTAGCCCCCATGCTTATTTATGTTTTCATTGACATTTGCATATGTCATTGTTTGTTTTATGGAAATTTAAATATGTCATCCTTGATTTAGTGTATATTTGACTAAGTCATGTCCTTTAGATTACCTACTATTTGAACATGCCCCTTATTTTTGGTCTCCTTGGACCATTGTCTTTTTTACTTGATTTTGAGTGAACTTATGTGTATGATTTATTTTCTTGTTAAGCTTGTACTTTTAATATCTATAAATTTCCATGATCCTTATAATGCATATTGGGCCTTCATTTGATTAGATTAGTTCTATGCATTTCAATACTATATCCACCTAAACTTGTTCATTCTATATGCTACATGGTTCCATTCATAGATTATATAGTAGTTTCATCCTTTTGAAGTGAGGTAACTACCATTTCCCATCTTTCCCTCACCTTAAGGCAGGACATATTAGTGGGGGCATGTCATATAGGCATGTTATTTGCACTTGGCATAGTTTTTAGATTCAGTGTGGGCATGTCATATAGGTATGGATTCCACACATTCAAAAATTTTAGATTTAGTGGGGGTATGCACTCATTCAATATTTAACATATCTTGATTATAGTGGGGCATGTTTTTGAAACATTTTATTCATGTTGATACTTGGATCAATTTTTATATTTATTTATATATAGTGGAGAAATGCTTTGGAAGAATGTTACCCACACTTCCATAATTTTTGAATTAGCCAAAGCACATAATTAAATTATTTAGATTCATAGTTGTGGTAGAATTATATACATTGGTACCATTGTTATACATAATTTTACTATTATACATATATTACGTACATATTCTAGGAAATTTGTGCCTAATATTGCAAAATCTAAATCGATTTAGGATTCTAAAACTCTTTTATGTACTGGTACCCTAGTCAGACATTCACAAGATTTATTAAACTAACCTAATACAATAGTTGGTTCACTTTTTGTTATGGTTGAGGTGATTAAATCACTCAATATTGTAAAAAATTTAGGTTAGAATTTATTGTATCATTCAACTTCACTAGGCTATAAGTATCATTGAGTAGCATGGTTGAGTTGATCTCAACTGCAAGGTGGTAATTCATCTCTGCTCTAAGGTTGAGGGCATGTACCTCTCTCTCTCTCTCTATATATATATGTATATGTGTGTGTGTATATATATATATATATATATATATATATATATATATTCAATTTTAATAATTATATATATTTTTCCTAATCTTAGTTTCATAGCCTTATAATGATACACCTTTTTCAAATCAACTTGTCAATAAGCAAGGCAGTTACATTTATGCATAGGTGTAATCCTAAAAATTTCTCTTTAAATTTTAATATATTTCAAGTAATTTAAATTATAAATTATATTCATTTATTATATAATATAAGATGTTCTTTGTTTTAGGTTAGTCACCATAAAATCACTCAAATTAGGCACATGCAAAGATAAGGTGTGTTATACACACCTAAGTATGTATTCCTTTGCTTTAAGATATAAATTTCATTAATAAATTAGATGTGGGGAAATTTAGATAATATCTATGGATTATATATCACCTCAATCATATAAACTTGGCAAACTCACACCTTATTTGATCCTCTTAGTTATATACTTTTCCTACTTCCACAAGTCTCACATCTACTCTACATAGTTCTCCTTGGCCTATCTCTTAATCTGACTAGTATTATGTTGATGAATCAAGCCTTAAATATTGTTAATAATGCTTAAAATTCACTTGTATTCCATATCTACAAGTTATAAACATGTACCTACTTTCTTACTCCCAAACATTTGGGACAAACACTAACATCGATGTTAGTTTTCTGACCTGACATAAGTTCCCAATGCCCTAAGTCATCTATTTTTAAAATGAAATGTATCCTAATGTTTATCATAAGTGATTTAATTTTAGTTACTGATCCAAATGGATTGATATAAATAGAATATCAACCCTCACTCATTCCTCACCTACAAGACTTAGCAATACGAGAAAAATACCTAGTATTCTTATCAAAGGGCATTCAAAGATCACTCAATTGAGTAAATATTGCATATTTTCATACCATTCATAGGAATAACAAAAACAAAAGTATAATTTATTAAAGGATCATCCTAAGATCCTTATTTTCCAAGGTACAAGATATGTCACTATTATACTTACTTTGCACATATTTCATTATTTACACACAAGCCAACATATAGGGGAGAACTACATTAGTATAAGACCCTCTTCAAAGTATTATTTATGTAGGAAATAAATAATAAAAGAGGGTTATTTGGGGTCAACTCTACACCATGTACCCATAAACCCATTTTTCCCCAAGGTTACCATAAAGATAAAAAACTAGGGTTTCAAAAATTCATGAGGAGTGATAGTCCATGACCTAAATCTAAATGCATTAGAGTGAAGGTAAAGTCAAAACAAGAAGCATCCATGTGGTCATGTATTTTCCCAACAAGTATTCCATACAAGACACTTATGTTGAACCCAAACAATACCATTGATGCATCCATCCTAGGATGATGTCAAGGTAAATTTTATTGGTCCATATAGAAATTAAATTAGGTTTTTTGGGGTGAATTTATAATTATGTGTTTCAAAATTCTAACAAAATTTAATGGAAGATGTTTAGGTGTGTAATAAAATTGACATGAGAAACATAACTTATCATAGAAGGTATGCTGATGTGCAACTATATGGAAAAATCATAAACAAATGATAGTAGTTTTTTGGATGGCATACCTTTATTATTAAATGACAAGAAAGTTGTTGCATGAAAATCATAATGTCAAATGATAGGTATGATGTTGTTCGATAGCTATGTTTTAACTTGACATGTTGTTGTCCCTCAATAGTATATTTATTGTTGGATAACAATATTATTGCTTGATAGTGATGCAATCACTTGAAAAAATTATGATTTATTAATAACATTTAGCTCGATAGCATTACTATCACTCGATAATATAGGTTTCATCTGACAACATAGCTATCACACAACACCATCGCTATCCTACGATACCTACACTATCAAATGCCATCTATGATGTTTGATGGGTGAGAATGTTATAGGTAAGTGATAATTATGATGGTGAGTGAGATAATAGCCTTTATATGGTAGTTATGCCAATATGATTCATAATTTTTGTCCTTTAATGACTATATATATTACATATAATGGTGAATAATCTCATATTAGCTTTCAACAGAGTAGCAAATCGTATTTATATCTATGAAATTTGTTTTAAATAATAGGTGAGTTGAGCCATAAAAATAAATTACACCAATATAATTTAGGTGAATCCACATTGCTTACTACCCAATAAAATATCCAAATGCCAATTTATAAAACTAAAATATTGATCAATTATTGAAAAATATCCACTAAAATCTACCGTAGCTAATGTTAAGTCTAGATCTCTACAAGCAACAGATCTATAATTTGATGACTATTCTAGAATCTTCTTCCAAATTTTTTTGTGTGCCTATTTTAGATCTAGCACTATGTTATCATCAAAACCAACTAAGTGTATTACTTAGTTATCATCTATATACATAGTTTAGTTTTACTTTCTATATTTAACCTCCTCTTAACATAATCAATTTAGTGTATGTTTATATATGAGTTTAGCACCCAATTGATCTATTGTAGATATGATTATCACCCTTGTGTTTACTAATTTATATATTCCTAATCCTATCTAATCCAAAGTATAATCCCCATCCATTTTAGCATTAAAAAACCTAAAAAATACAAAACTATTTTTATTTGATAAGGTGAAAATATGAATTTTGAAAGGACCAAAATATTTATATAATGGAGTGATAGATAATGCAATAATGATCAAATGGGATACCTCTTATAGTTGAAATAAAGTAGGAAACTAAATGAAATGCACTAGAAACTTTCGCCAATAATTTAAAAAACCAAACCTACTTTCCTAGGAAACTTCCATAAAGCTTATGCCAAACTTACCTACGGGGCTTGACCCCTTTTTCTCTTGTCTTTTTAATTTCAGCATAAAGAATTGTTGGGGTCCTAGGTTTCACCCTAGCTGATAAGGGGGTTGTTCATGTATTCCTTCTCAAACTTAGGCCAACATGGGACTAACCCTAGGTTGTGGATCACCTAAACTTGGGTTAAATATTTAGAGAAGGATGAATACCTTTTGTATTTGTCACCTAAACTATACCTAAGCTAACTCTTTCTTGGAAAAGTGGGAGAGATTGATAAAAATTCATAAAAACATGTAGAAATGAGGTGATACACTAAATGTTTTGATCCTTATACCTATAAAAAACACATTATAAGATGCTTTCAAGACTGATAAACTTTACTTCATTCATTCTTTTATCAGATTCCACATAAGTATTTCACAAGGCATGGATTAGTTATCAACCTCGTATGGGAGGATAGTTGTCCACTTCTACGCTAACTGATAGACTATATATGCATGTAGAATGACCTATGGGAACTACCAAAACACTGCATGAAGGTGAAAATAATTAGACATAGGTAAATAAAACATACATTCACTTAGCCACATCAATGAATTCATAAGACACACTTCAACTCAACTTGAAAAATAGAGAAATTCAATCTTTTATTGCATCAAATAGGTGTTATAGTGTAAATATTGGCAGAGTCTAGTCATGCCAAAGAGAGGGTTCCTTTTCAAGGATTACGAGTTTGAATTTATAGTATAATGGGATGAGAGAGATAGGGAGGGATGCTCAAAATAATGGAGAAGGGTTCATTATGATCAAAATTTCCATTCATCCAATGTTGATTTAGTTAAAAAGGATTAGCATGCAAAGACTACTTCTGGAAAATGGTCATAACAATCATATCAATCACTTTTAATCTATTTTTGGCCTAAATTGATGCTCCTTATGGTTACAATGATGGGATTAAGTCATTACAATGATGGGATTAAGTTACCCATGCATTTATCTTCAAAATTCACTAACCATTTGACCCATCACTCGCCGTTAGATATGCTTTGTAGGATGGATCATATGCCATCAATATTTTTGGGTCCACTAACTCTATCAGTCATTGTACACTATTAGATATCCAATCAAGAACCTAAGAAATTATTACTTGTATACTTTATACTTATGCTGACCTTTTAACTTGATGCTCACCATTGATCCTGGGTGCATGATCAAATGCACTCCATTAGATATTTGGGACCCACTGACTCTATCCTCACCTGCTCACCATTGGATCTTTGGTATGATTTAATGTTGACCATTGATCTTGGATAATTTAAATTTAAATGGTGATTTTATTAGGCTTAAAATTGACATCCTCACGTACCTTTCACTATGTAAGTCTAAATTTGAATGCTTATAACTTGAGATATACAACTCATCAAGTCACAAAATTTATAGAGGATGTTCAAGGAATGAATGAATTCATGTACATGTGATCATTTTAGATTGAGAGGCTTATTGAGCATACTTATAAAATACACAATCAAGCTGATCAGTCCAAATCTATATAATATTTGATGATGGCTTGGTTCTTCTAGGCTTGCTCAAGTCATTTCTTGATCATCTTTAAAGGATTATATATTTAGATATAAATTTAACTAAGATAACAAACTTGTAGGGAATAATTAGGGCACAAAATACACCATCTTAAGGGACTCTTAATACCAACCTCACTCATAAGGCAAACTAGCATTATATAATAAGTTTTAAATGATGGGGTGATAATTTGACCTATGGGGGCAAAATTGATAATATTTTGGTAAATAAATTGGGAAGAATGCCACTATCTCTATTTGTGACTTATCTAGTTATAATACTCTTTTAGTATCTGGTTCATAGAAAAGACCAATCTTATCTACAATTTGCTTAGGCATGGCAGTGCTACTAGATCTATTGTCCACCATATATTTATGAAATAAATAGTCACCAACTATCAAAGAGAGGTAGAATGGATGATTTTTAATTGAATTTACCTCATATTTGTTCCCTTTTTACATTTATGTACCTATTATACTTGATGATTTATTGGCTGACCTAAATTAGTTAGGACCACTCCTTATTTCTCAACTAGTTTTGGAGACACCTTGAGAGCTGAAAGCTCTTGAATGATCATATCTTTTTGTCCTAGAATAGAAATGGAATCCTATATGCTAATGTTGAAATTTGATTTATTCATATAATATATTATATTAAATGTGGCTCCTCTAACCTTTGGCTACACCTTTTAAACCATTGGTTGTTCACAAATCAGAGGTATTTAAGAGACCTTCACAGCTTTCACATTCTTATTTTTTGTGTTATAGGGGCAGTAGTTTGATCTTTGGTACTTTTGTAAATAAAATCAAGAGTAATTGATAGATTATTCACATATTGAGCTTCATCAATGTCTCTTCTTTTATCTCTAGTTATAACTGTATCTTGACCACTTGAACTACTAGTCTCATCACCATGATTGAATGCAACATAATCATCCATTTACCAATTTACATTAATAGCATTATTTTTCCCTTAAACTTGTTGAGCCTCTCCTTAGGGTACCAAATTTGTCTCTTAATACTGACCTCCTTGAAGAGAAAACTTTTCTTGTTCCATTTGTAGTATAGTAATTTAATGTGATACCAAAGTTTGGTTTTGAGTATCATTGGGATTAAATGGCTTCCAATTTGAATCATGCATCAAATTATTTTGAGGTGGTGGGGGAACAATAAATTTTGATGTGGAAGGTTCATTAGGATCAAGAGATGCATATGGTTTAGTGGGAACTATGGCTCCTTATGATTGGTAGGGTGGTTTGTTTTCTCTAAATCCTTAATAAGGAGGCCTTTAATCTTTGAAAGGCTAAGAAGAGGTATGATTATATTATTGATAATGCATAGCCTAGTATTGTTATCTTTTGAGTTGAATTATTTCATTCCCAAAAGATTATAATGGAGTTTTCAATTCTCCAATCTCACTAACTTGATTAGAAGGGGATAAAACATGGGATTTAGGAGGTTGAATAAGGGATAATGATGGAAACTGAGGAACTTGAGGGGATAGAATAGATTTCAAATCTAGGAATATAGGCATTAGAGGCCTAGGAGATATCTTACCAGATTGTATCAAACTATTTTCTACTCTTATGGCAACCTCATAAGCATTTTTTAGGGTATCACAAGAAGGCATACTTTGGGGATGGTCTAATCATTACAGGAATCATAGTCCATGACTTTTGGAATTGAAGGTTAAAATTAGACATGAGATAATGAGATACTCTCTAAATGGTAGTTAGTTGATCAACTAATGATGGGTAATTAGATTTATTTTCCAACTACCTGACTAATATTGCACCTAACTCATCCCAGGTAGTAATGGAATTCAAAGGAATATTTCTATACAACTACAATGCTTTTCCTTTCAAGGAAGCAACAAGTAATTTGATAGCTACATTATCTTGAACAACATTATGAGTGGGTCAAAGGTTGGAAAAATCTTGGATATGCTCAATAGTATTTGTTTTATTTTCTCTAAAAAAGAATGGGATGTTTTTAAGAGCAGACACATGAATATGATCGTACTAGGCTAAGTTCATACGTGATTATTGATAGACATTTGGTTAGTGGGGATTACACTATTTAAGATAATAGGATGATCAAGGCATGAATATTATTTTTTGGGATAAGGTATTGTCTTATTAAATCTTTCTCTTTTATATGAAATAGAAGGTAGCTCAATGAATTCTAGGGGAATACCTTTACTATCTGACCTTATAATAACCTTTAGCATGAAAATGTTATCTAGAAAATTGAATAATTTTTAGCTTCTAAAGATGATAGATCTCCTTTTCTACTGGGGATGATTTTCCTTAGCTCTAAGATTTAGTCCCTCAAAGAGAATGGGTCCCACCAAGCTAATTATAACTGTTGGGGTCCTAGGTTATACCCTACCTAAGAAGGGGGTTGATTAGGTCCTCCTTCTCAAACCTAGGCCAACATGGAACTAACCCTAGGTTATGGGTCACCTAAACTTGGGTCAAACCTCTAGATAAGGTTAGATTATTTTTGTATTTATCACCTATACTAAACCTAAACTAATTATTGCTTGGAAAAGGGGGAGAGATTGATAAAAATTCATAAAATCATGTAGAAATGAGGTGATGCACCAAATGTTTTGATCCTTATACCTGCACAAGATACACTATAGGATGTTTGGAAGATTACTAAACTTCACTTTATTCGTTATTTGATCAGTTTCCATATAAGTATTTCAAAACACGACATGAAATAGTTATCAACCTAGTATGGAAGGGTAGTTGTCCACTTCCACGTTGACCAATAAACTATATATGCACTTAGAATGACTTGTGAAAACTACCAAAACACTGCATAAAGGTGAGAAAACTTAGATAGAGGCAAGGAAAACATATATTCACTTAGCCACATAAATGAATTCATAAGACACATTTAACCTTAGCTTACAAAATGGAGGAATTCAATATTTTTTTGCATTAAATAGGCATTATAGTGCAAATCTTGGCAAAGTCTAGTCATACCAAAGAGAAGGATTCCTTTTAAGGCTTAGGAGTCTACATTCATAGAATAATGGGATGAGAGAGATGGGGAGGGATGCTTGAAAGAATGAATAAGGGGCCATTATGATCAAGATTTCCAATTAGATAGCATTGATTCAGTTAGAAAGGATCATCATGCTAAGACTACTTCTAGAAAATGGCCATAACAACCATATTAATCCATTTCAATCTATTGTTGGCTTGAATTGATGCTCATTTTAGTTAAAATTTAGGGATAAAGTTATTTAAAGGTTGATTAATTAAAATAGCTAGATCAATCTATTAGGATCCTATTTTGGCATGGTTTACTCCATATTGGTTCACCTTTGGCATGCAAGAGTGGAGAAATACGTCACTAGATTTGGTGATGAACCTATCAAAAATGATGTCTCTCTCTCCATGGCCTTTCTTTGAGATATTTTATTTGGTTTGACCTCAACTGTAATTATTCTCTATGAGTTCCCTATCTTTTGACTTCTAATCTTGACCATCTATGTTGAAATATTATGTGAATGCATGTCATTTATATTTGTTCTACTTATTCATCAACTTTTAACCTTAACCATCGATTAGCTTTATTTTGTACCGTTGGATATGCCTTCTAAGATTACATGCACATCATTAATATTTATCTATATTAATGAACATGATCCATAGATCTTTTTATAGTCTAAAGTGATTGAGACCATTTTCACCCATGCATTTGTCTTTGATATTCACTGACCATTTCACCCATCACTCATCATTAGATCTAATTTGTAAGATGGATCACGTGCCATTGATATTTTTGGGTCCATTGATTTTGTTAGTCACCACATACTATTAGATATTTTATCATGTACTTAAGATCTTTCCACTTGTCTACTTCATTCTTATTCTAATCTTTTAACTTGATGCTTACCATTGATCTTAGGTGCATGATCAAATGTACTACATTAGATATTTGGGACCCACTAACTCTATCCTCACCTACTTGATGTTGGATATTTGGTATGATTAAATGTTGACCATTGATCTTGGATCATTTGAATTCAAATAAATATTTTTTGAGGCATAAACTTGATGTCCCCGCACACGTTTCACTCTACAAGTCTAAATATGAATGTTTGTAACTTGAGATAGATAACTCATCAAGTCAAAAAATTTGTATAAGATGTTAAAGGCATGAATTAATTCATGTCTATGTAATATTTTGCACTTGAGAGGAATTTTGAGCATACTTATAAGATGCATAATCGAGCTAACTAGTCTATTTTTTCATAATGTTTGATGACAGCCTAGTTCTTCTAGGTTTGCTCAAGCCATTTCTTGATCATATTTGAAGGATTATATCTACAGATAAAAATTGTATTAAGGAACCAAACTTGTATGGAATAATTAGAGCACAAAACACATCATCCTAAGGAACTCTTAAGACTAACCTGACTCACAAGGCAAACTAACATGATATGCTAGGTTTTAAATGATGGGGTGACAATGTGACATATAGGAGTAAAATTGAAAATAGGTTCCCTAGAGTAGAGGGACATATAGGATGATTGAGTCATTTATTTTATTCTTTTTTAAAACTATGGACTACCATTCCTTATTTTTAGTTAAATGAGCTAGAGAGGAGTAAATAGTTAGAGCATGGGCCTAGGATTTGTCTTCTATTGTAATATCATTTATTTTTTTTGCCTTCTGCTATAGTATCATTAATTTTTTTGCCTTGGGTAAGTCATTTTATGTATTCTCCAATGGGAAAATGATAGAATGGAAGAATCATCAACTAAGATTGTTGCCTTCCTTGGATAGATAAGATCCACTAGTAATTCATCCCATGATATCATGATGATGATGCACTCAAAAATATTCATAATAAAAGGAAGTAACTTATAAGGATCATAATGACAAGGAACTCTTATGGCACAAAGGAAAGGTCTTAATGATGAATAAAGGAAATAATGGTAGAAGAATTATCATGAGGGGAAGAGATAAGAACTATTTTATCCATCTAAAATATTTTTACATGATAGAATAATCATTTATTATACTTAAAAACATATAATCTCATAATCGATTCAATTTCAATATATTTCAACTACTAGGAAAATAATTGTAAACTTTTCAAACTACACCTTGATTTGATTCTCAATCTAATTATGTTTTTCTCTTTATTTATAATTACACTCTCAATTTTCTACCAATTATTATTCACCGCCTTAAGGACATTTGACAAACTTTGTATATGGGGTAAAAATAAAATTGAGCATGAATCAATATAATTACTTCTATAAAATAAAGGTGTGACCATGGTGTTTGAATAAGTAGGTTGGTTATAACTGATCAAAAAATTTAAAGTATAATTAGAGTAATTGGTTGAAAATTTTATCAAAAACCTAATAGGGAAGCATTCCAAAGCAAGAGGAACCAAGATTCTATTCAGCATCCAACTATCTAGGATTCTTGAGATAGGAATTTACAAATATCAAGTAAATCTTCATTGAATGATCAGATCCAAAATTTTGTAAAGAAGGGGAGCTCATGCCAACATTACTCATTAATCCATAATGAATCACCATAGGAATTAAGAAATAGAGTCTTATAAAACCTTACAAGACTGTAGCCTACTAATTCATCAAGTTTTTCACATGTGATGGATAATACGATTCATTAGGAGGAGAATCCATAAATATTGTGAATCATCTTAGATATGGACAAGAGAAACATGATTAGAGGACAAATATGTCTTAATTTATTTATGGTGCCATCCAAGTTATGGTAGAATGATATTTTTAGAGTGTGGGATTTATTAAACACTATGGGATAATATAGTTAATATGCCAATACCATTTGTTGAAGAAAGAAAATGCAAAAGCAAAATGGGAGGAATTATTTCAAGGGAATTTTAATATATAGACCCAAGTAAAGAGAAGATCATTCTTTTCTTCATTTACACCCAGATCTATCATAAGATAATAAATTACAAGTGAGGATCCATCTTTGGAAATAACGAAGAAGAGAAAGTAGAGAAAAGACTTCTAAATCTACCTTTGAGGAAGCCCCAGAGCTTGTTATTATAAATATACCTATCATGGAGGTATTAGATGATGAATAGGAGTCTCTAGTGATCTATCATCATAAGGTTTAGATAAGAAGTGTAAGGAGGATAAAGACCCCAATTAAGGAGTCATGATTATAAATTCTACCATGAAGAAGAAGAAGACTCGTCCTTTCTAAATAGAATGATCTTGATAAAATAAAAAGTGTTATAGGAATAATTTAAAGCCTCAATCAAGATCAACCTGTTTGATATCCAATAGACTTGAAGGAGATTTCAAAAGAAAAAAAAGGTTATGGAGGAAACATCCATAGGATTAGAGGAGATTATATCCGTGGTAGAGGATTTTATCGATGAGGAAGTAGTAGAATATCTCTCTCAATGTTTTTCATCTCAACCACTAGTGGACATGAGAAAATATCTAATTATGGAAGAAGGGGAACAACATTCCAATCATGATGAGGAAGAGTAGATGCAACAAGCCATGCCCTTTTTAGGAGTAGAAGTAGCCATAAGATAACAAGAGGAGGAAATATAATTGATTAGTAAATATTTATAACATAAGAAATAAAATAATTTATCTGTACATAAAGAGATATAACGAACTAAAACAAGTCCCTTAGTAAAGATAGTGATATAACTTAGTTGAAAGAGAAGACACTAGCAACTATACACCCAGTAGAATATGGTGTGCAAACTCAATTATCTTTAAATGACATCATGGATACTTAGGAGAGATAATGCCAAATACTAAGTAAGGTTAGAAAATTAAAAAAAAAAGTTAAAGAGTGATATTAAGGAAGAGAGGAAAGAAAACGAAAAGGTGTAATCCATATTGTAGATAGCCTAGGAACTAAGAGAGAAGCTTATTATTTTTAGAATACCTATATTTAGGTATGGAATCATTGTACAAGAATAATTCTATTGATGAAATTTGTTGATAATTTCATATGGTTTACCTCATGACTTACAAGATGATAAATAATTCATGGAAGCGTATCATGCTAGTAACCCTGAGCAATAAATTATTTTGTGTGTATTTTACTTATGTGACTTTATCCTAGGACACATGTCATCACTATTGACTAATTTATTTTTTGGAGAATTACATATTAATATTTTCACCCCTACATTAAAAAATTAGATTGCATGGAGTGATAGGATAAAATAATATTTTGTGCAAGTCAAAACTATTGAGCTCTACACAAGGCCTAAATTCCCTAATCTAGAAAGCAATTTTTTTTTTTGGAAATCTATTATATAATCCAAAGATTAGGGAACAACTTCCAAACATCCTAAGAAAATGAATTTCTTATTTTTAGATGTATGCTTAAAACCATTTCACTATAACTCTTGCTCCATATGATTAGAGGTGGGATATATTGAGTGTTCCCTCAAAGAAAAGGTAGGTCATTTATCCCAATAATATCAAATGGTGTTTTAAAGATCTAGGGCCATTATAGAAATGATACAAAAAATTGGATAGACATATGGGAAAGAATGGATTGGAATTAAGTATAAAACACCATTAAGACTCAACCTTATGTCTCCATGATAGACCAAAACATCTCAATAAGAAGAATAATTTAAAAGAAAGAATGCCTAAGTTAGAGCATGTAAAGATTACATTAACCCAATACAACTACATTGGGAGATGTAATGTGACACTTATGACCTTAATAAGAGACTAGGAGACATGGCGTATAATAGAGAATAGAGGACACCTTAGCTTGCAAGGGGACATACAAGAAGTAAATTGTGGGGCAAATGATGAGCCCATAAAATGACTCATTAATTGAAATAATTATGTAATTCCCCTCTTAAAATTATTCATTTTAAGTTGATTTAGATGTGCATAATAAAACTCATTAATTCAAAGTAGAAAAAGAGTATTTTACCTTAATTATTCTATGCAAGTTATTGTTACCTATTTTAACCCCTTTATTTTAACATTTACAAGAGAAAGACAAAAATTTTATATGTATATGTCATAAGAATGTACTATAGTAAAAAATAGTATTTTTTTGGAAACAAAAGACTCTTAAGGACTAGTTCAGGCCAACTCTAAATATTACCAATCTGACGCAGGAGATCACTAGTCTAGTTTAAAGATAATTAGTCTAACTCTGGAAATACCTAGAGTGGTTCCAAAGAATTTTAATAAACTTGAAAAAAACACCCGAAGATTGTATATTGATGCAAGGATATACATGCTTGATAAAAAATAGTCTAATATATTCTTGAGAACAATTATTATTATATATATATATATATATATATATATATATATATATATATATATATAAAACTTTCCAAAAATATTAATAGTTTTTTAATCCATGGTAGTTATATAAGTTTTCTTAGGAGTGACTATATATGTTATATTCTTATCTGCTGCCAAAAATAAAGTCATATGATATAAATTTCCAAAGAAATTGTAATTAGTAGCACATGTGAAAATGAATCCAACACTTTCCATCATTTTTCCTTAAAAAGTCAATAGTATATTTTTTATGATATTATTTTAGAATAAGAAATGTACTAGTTAGATCTGATCTTCTGAGGTTATTGTCTATTTTGAATCAGTTGTATTAAAAATGTTAAGATATATAAACATTTTCCCTTTGAGTGGAAGGTAGTATATAAATACGTGAAGAAAATATAGTAGGATTAAGTTTGACTCTTCATTTTAGTGTTGTAAGTATTTTTCTAGAAGTAATGAGAAATTGATTTCATGAATTTTCTTAAAATATAATAATGTTTTAATTCAATTATGAGGGATAAAAAGGGCCCACTCAACTAGATTTAATAATAATCTATTTTGGTATTTATATATTTATTTCATATTGTTGTGTGTCTTAAAGTCTTGCATCTATTATTTTATACAAAGTATTGTGTTATGTATCCCACCTGCAGGATTGTGTGTTGATGTATGTGCTTCAAACAAACTTACATTCAAAATTTCTCTTCCAAAGCATTTTCCTTCCAAAGCATTTGCATTTTTTAAAAATAGATTACCTGTGTGCTTTTATTTCATGCAATTTATATTTCTGCAAATAGACTAAAAGTATGTTTAGTTTATATATAATTTTAATTCCAACAAGTCTATTTTAATTCCAAATATTTTTCAATTTGGTAATTGCATTTGCTTTCACAAGTTATAGATTATATTTCAATTCAAGCAAGTAGATATAGAATTTTAGAAGTAAATGATCCACAATTTAATATATTCATTTAAATTCACTGCTCAGATTGACATGACATATTCATTTAAATGAAGAGGACACAATGACCCTCATTAGGGATCTTATCATATTTCCTTATTTTGAATTCATATTTAACAGATTCATCTATGTTTTTAAACATTTATTTATTTCCATTCATTTAGTTATTGTAGCCACTATCTAAATACCATATTTCATTTTTGCTTTGCTATGTTGAAAATGATAATAAATTGTTACCCTTTTAGGTTCGATCATTTTTAACTTCTTTTGTTTTATAAAAAATTGCATTTTGTCTATTCATGACATTTTTTTTTCATACTTTGACTTACATAGTATCTTCATTTTTTGAAATAATTGGATTGAATGTTTAATTTTCCCCACTTTTATGAAAAAACCTCATTTATAAGTGTTGTTTCTCCTTCCTCTTCCTATTATAATTTTGTATGGGTGTACCTTCCTGCTCTAAAAAGTTCCCTTATGTGAGCAGAATAATATTTTCATCAAGTAATAAACCAAATATCAAAATTTTCCCCATCAAACATGCATGGTTGTTGCCACAAGTTTCTATTGCTAAAAACCACTCTTAACAAACCCAAAAGACTTTGGTTGGCAGCTGTAATATTGTTGTATATAAAGTAAAAAAAAGTGCATACAAAAAGAACTCACAACTATATATATATATATATATATATATATATATATATATATATATATACCCCAAAAAAAAAAAAAAAAAAAAAAACTCTTTTCAAACAATTACTTTATTCTATATTTTGTTTTGCTACTTTGTTGTTATTTTTGTTGCTCTTATTCTATTGCACACAACTTCCTTATTCTCTTTATCATTAAATTGTTGTTTTTCTTCTTCTTCTACATGTGTTGTTGTACAGTCTCTTGTCCTCTATTTTGAATATTATTCTTATATTTTGTTTTCACCATACTATTTTTGTTCTACTTCTTTTTCTTTTTATATTCCCTACATTGTGTCTAATGTTCTAAAATTTCTTGCAATTTTAGACTACAGTGAAAATTTAAAATCAAAATAGCTGCAGCCTTTTTTGTCATATCAATTGGTATTTCAAAATTTTAAATGAAATAATTGATAGTGGAATTTACTGATCCTAAAAATATTTTAAAAATGTGTTAGATGTAACAAATATGTATTACTGGTAAAAATTATATTTTAACATGTTATTGTGAAATAATAATATTATATATAATTTAAACTTTTATAATATTATTTTATTTTAGATTAAAATTGATCTTTAAATATATTCAAATATATTATTTGTCAATACAATAAAATATAAGAGAGATAATATTTTCATAATTTATTTAGTGTACTTTCATTATATATATATATATATATATATATATATATATATATATATATATATATATATATATAACAATCCATAATTTATTATATTGATTATGGATGGAATAATATAAATAATTTTTAAATCAATGTTTCAGATCCGAAACATTGATCTCTTACATGTAAAAAAATTAATAAAATTTGTGGTTGATTTTGTTGAACAATGTATCATTAAAATTGTTCTATATAATTTTTTTTTCTACTTCTTTTTCTTTTTATATTCCCTACATTGTATTTATTGTTCTAAAATTTCTTGTAATTTTAGACTACAGTGAAAATTTAAAATCAAAATAGTTGCACCCCCTTTTGTCATATAGAGATTTAAAATTGTACAATTGGTATTTCAAAATTTCAAATGAAATAATTGATAGTGGTATTTATTGATCCTGAAAATATTTAGGAAATGTGTTAAGTGTAACAAATATGTACAACTATTTAAAATTATATTTTAACATGTTATTGTGAAATAATAATATTATATATAATTTAGAATTTTATAATATTATTTTATTTTAAATTAAAATTGATCTTTAAATAAATTCAAAGATATTATTCATCAATACAATAAATTTTATGAGAGGGGATATTTTTAACAATTTATTTAATTTTTATTATTTATATATATATATATAAAATCACAATCTACAATTTAATATATTTTGGATAGAATAATATAAACAATTTTTAAATCAATATTTCAGATCCGAAACATTGATCTCTTACAAGTAAAAAAAATTAACATGCAATACAATTTGTCTTTTGATCAATGTATCATTAAAATTGTTCCTTTTTATTACTGGTATCTTTTAATTTAAAACAGTTATTTAGCATCCAAACACGTAACTGACTGCTACCCCTGCTCCACCTAAAAAAAAGGGAAGGTGGACTGAAAATTTTGATCGACATGCATTTCATTATAAGATAGAAGGTTTTGACTATTAACTAAGTTTTAGAATTAGTTGAAGAAGTATTGGCATATTAGTAAAGGTAAGAAATTTTAAAATAAATTAGTGTTTATCTTCAATATTATTTGTAAATATTATTTTCAAGATTTTATTTTTTATTTTTCTCGAAGAGTAATATTGAAAAATAATTATGATCAGTCAAATTATATTTATATATTATAATTTATGTAATATTTTATTATTTTATTAAAAATTTAATTTTTGTCAAAATTTGTTATTTAAATGATTGATATATATAGAGAGAATTTGATATTTGTTAAGAAATTACGTAGGCATTTTATTATTAACAGAAAAATAACAAAATATAATAATATAAATAATTAAACACATAAAATATTCAACATATATGAGACAAAACACAGAGTTTACATAGTAAAATATTAATAAAGTTAAAGAAACATGTATGATGTAAAATATCAAGTTTTATTAATTCAAGATGAACAAATTACATATGAACATGTCGTGTATATTACATGTGAACTCCACAAAGATAAATACACTTAATGCACAATTAGGATTCCTCCTCCACATACCCTTAAGACTTCTTTTTTTTTTTTTAAATTTTTATTAAACTTAAAACATCAGATCATACCCTTAAGACTTTCATTCTAAAAATAAAATCTTATAAATTTCGTCACCCCTTATATTCCCTCTGACAATAGTAAAAAAATCCTCCTATTAAAAAATCAACTATAAACTACACAAAAAAAATCCAACATTTTAATTTATTATCACATATTTAACAATATTATAATTGTAAAGATGATTTTAATTTCTAATATTCCAGTATTTATGTAAAATATTAATTTCTCTAACCCAACATCTTTTTAGTATATAACAACTACTTTTCAGAATAAATATGATAATTAAATCTCTATCATTAAATAAATTTAATAACTTGTATTTATATTTTAAATTTCTATCTAGTCACGACCATCATTTTCACAAATAGACATTAAAAAAATAAGCTAAGAATAAAATCAGGATCAATATTAATATTAATCATCTTAAAACTAGTGAGTCCATAAAAGTTTGGACCTTAAATACACTTATCGCAAATTGTTCCGGTTTTCATTTAAATAATATATAAAGTAAAGCATGACAATTATATTTATGCAATGTACATGGTCAAAGGATAAGGTTGTTGGCGGCTATGTGGAAGGGAAAAAAGAATAGTCGATAGTCAAATTAATGACTGTTTTCTTGCAGCCCACGATTCGTTTCTTGCAGCCCACGGTTCCCAAGTCTCCTTCAATTCGGAGAATAAACCCCTTACACATTTCCTTTTATTTTCTAAGCCTCCAGATGACTAGTGTATCTCAAGACTTCAAAACTATATAAAACAAGTGGATGACTAAATTTTTTGGAATTTTTTCTTCTCTTAATCCCATCGTTCAGCTTCACGATAACTTTTATATTTATCAATTATTATTATTTGTTCTATATATTTTTCTTAAAAGTAAGAGGGGTTTTAAAAGGGAATTTATTTTTTAATTATAAAAATAAAAATATAACAATAAAAGTTTAAAAGATACTTTTTTTTAATCAAAAATATAATTTATTGTAGATAAGTTATAATTAATATATTTCTTCTCTTAATCCCATCATTCAGCTTCATGATAACTTTTATATTTATCAATTATTAATATTTGTTGTATATATTTTTCTTAAAAGTAAGAGGGGTTTTAAAAGGGAATTTATTTTTTAATTATAAAAATAAAAATATAACAATAAAAGTTTAAAAGATACATTTTTTTAATCAAAAATATAATTTATTGTAGATAAGTTATAATTAATATATTTCTTCTCTTAATCCCATCCTTCAGCTTCATGATAACTTTTATATTTATCAATTATTATTATTTGTTGTATATATTTTTCTTAAAAGTAAGAGGGGTTTTAAAAGGGAATTTATTTTTTAATTATAAAAATATAAATATAACAATAAAAGTTTAAAAGATACATTTTTTTTAATCAAAAATATAATTTATTGTAGATAAGTTATAATATGTGTGTGTGTGTGTGTGTGTGTGTGTGTGTACCTTTTACAATCTTCCTTTTTATGAGATTAAAGGGTCAAGTTCCATGGTTTTAATTTCATTTTAACAGAGCCTTCCTTCTTTTTGCTTACGATAGTTCATTCCCCTTCTTCCATTAAATCTGGATGGATGAGAATCAAAATTTCAATTAAATTGATGGGTTGAGAGTTCATTAATGGAGCATGAATTGCTGACCTAAATTTTGAGATACAATTAGATCGTTTTGTTCTCTTTCATTCCCAGGTTTATTTTATTCAACAACACTCCCCAATATAGACTTATTATAATTTATTTCTCTAATTATTTAATTCTCTTTAATTATTTCAACTTTTAAATCCAAGTTTGATTTATCATTCCAATCGTTAATCAAGTCTTTAACCGTTAAATGTTCCTCTAAAACATCCTTCTACCAAAACTTCCATCATTTGTGTTTAATATAATGACAATCTAAAATAACATATTAATCTCTTTCATATATTATGATTTCAAGGAATTTAAATTTTTTAAAGTTTAAATCTGTTATCCAAATTTACACCAAATATTATATTTTAAATTTATTTATCATTATTATGATTATGAGCAATATTTAAATTTAATTTATAAATATATATATATATATATATATATATATATAAACAAACATGCTTTACTATATACAATCATTTTCTGATCTCTATTTCCCCATACATATATATATATATATAAATTTATAAACATATATATATAAACATCATAATAATATATAATAAATCAAGTGCATGATCCTTCAGATTTATTGGGAACAACTTGTTCAAAAACCTATCGTCATGAGAAATATATAGGAGAGAGGCATGTTTAAAAGAATGTAATTATAAGTGACCACTATTTTTTTTTGGACCTTTATCAAAGAACCTTTATTTGGGTTGTAAGTCAAAGCAGGTATGCATAAATATCATAAATTTTAATGATATTTATTTATAAAATATAAATATTAGTAGTATATGTAAAGATGTTTTAGAAGAATTATATAAAAGAGATATTTGTATAAAGAATATTATAATCATTTTAAAAATTTTAAAGATCATATTTAGAATTTTAAAAAGTTTGAAAGTAAAATTTAGAGAATTGAAAGAATTTTAGAAGCGACAAGAATATATATTAAAAATCATATCTTTTGAAGAATTAAGATAAATATGTAGACAATATCAAAAAAGAAATTTAAACATTAATATGTTTTAAAAAAAAATACAAGAGAATATACATATTACTAATTAAATGTATTGCTTCGATTAAAATTTTTAATTTATAAGGATGCATTAAAATAAGGTTTCTACAACTTAAATAATATTCACCATTATGAACGTGCATATATCTACTTTGTACTTTGTAGTGTATTTATTCGAAACTAATCATAAATTGGTTTTCCAAATGAAATTATCAATCTATGATATGGATTAGGAATTATTTTAATAATATCATTAATCTTATTATTTCATTAGAATTTTCAATGACACAATTCTCTAAATTTTCAATTTATAAGCTCTATCATGTTCATATAACCAAATTTATTGATCAAGATTTATTTTACATTCATTATTAATTTGAAATCCATTCATAACATTTTCGGTCAAAGTCCCATATTTTACCATATAATATAATTTTTTTTTTAAATTGGATTTTCTATTTTTCAAATTCCATTTTATTTTTCAAAAAATATCTCAAAATATCCAAAAAGAAATCAATATAATTAATAAGTTATCAATTTTTTCCAAAATTCTTTCTAATTATAATTACATATCTATAGAATTTAAGTAATATTTAATGAAAACAAAAAAAAATGGATATATACAAACAAAGTTTTGAAATATTAAAATAAAATATAAAAAATCTATGACTATTGAATCTAATAATATATAATATAATATATTTAAAAAATAAAATAAAAGAAATTAATATTTTTTTTAAATATATAAAAAATAATAATCTTAAAAAAAAATGCTACAAATTATTGATTCACTAACATGTAAAATATAAAAATATATTTATTTAAATTATAACATAAATATATAAAATTTAATTATACCTCAAAATATATCCATGTAACAATTAAACATAAATAATTAATACCTAAACTGAAAAAAGATACCATCAATATTTCTTGATAGCTATCAAGATCTAACAATGAAAGTATGCACTCATATAAGTCATAGAGCTAATGGACTAAAACATTTTTGCTAAAAATAAAACTTTTTCGAGGATGCATGTACTCTTTATGAACATTAAAAACATACTAGCACATTTTTAAATATAAACGAGTTTCTTGCGCATCAAGTTTTCTTGAAAAAGAAATTTTCGTTTGACAATTGTAACGAAATTTCATTTGGAAGGTTTCGAACATTTTTTCTATAATAGTTTCAATGGACTAAGTATATAAAATTATTACTTTCATTTAGAAAGGAGGGGAATTTTCACGCTAACTTAATAATTTATTAAATAATAAGATTAATTTTGCCAATATATTTAAGGTATTCACATTAAAAAGGAGGAGAATTTTCACACTAAGGTGTTTCAATAATTTGTTACATAATAAGATTAATTTTGTTAATATATTTAAGGTTTTCATGTGAGGATTAATTTTGATTAGCATGTCTAACTATTGCATTTGATAAGCGACTCATAGGACTACTGTATAGTTATTACATTTGATAAAAGGATGAAATGCCTTTAGGTTTTTACTCGATACTGGATATAAGTTATTTATAATTTCTCTTCACATATATAAATTAATTGCTTAGATTTTTTACACTTATATATAAAAATCAAATGCTATATGTTCCTTAGATATGTTATATGTTATAGAAAAGTCACATGTTATAGTTTCATTGATATCACTATCGTATTATTTGATAATTGGAACACTTTTTTTAGGCTCAATTGTTAAGTTATTAGTGTTTTAAAAAATATTGATATATTGAAAAGGTTATAGTTCAATTGATGAGGATGATGGTTGTTTATATCTATTTACTAAGGTACAAATCCTTTTAGATATTTGACATGGAGAGTCTAGCAGTTAAGGCCAAGATCACATCTTAGATGATTTTGACAACATGGATACTCTTTACTCATAGCTACTTAGTCAAAGGATCACTGATTTAGATGTATGCTTTTTCAACATTATAAGTATGTTATATGTTTATTTTTAATATGTAGATAGAAATACTGACATTCTATACAATTCAATAATTCTATGTAATACCTTCAAATACACACACACAAATCTCTCTCTCTCTCTCTCTCTCTCTCTCTCTCTCTCTCTCTCTCTCTCTCTCTCTCTCTCTCTCTCTCTCTCTCTCTCTCTCTCTCTCTCTCTCTCTCTCTCACACACACACACACACACACACACACACACACACACACACACACACACACACACACACACACACAAAGGTAATCTAACACTATGACATCGGTAAAATGAAGTGTATGAGATAGATATATGATAATACAATTTAAAATACAAAACAAAAATTATAATGCCCCATTATGAGGACTTTATTTTGTGTAACCGAGAGAGTTCTCTTGAAGCCATCATTATATAAAAAATCTATACAATTTTCTACTATTTACTTATTAAAATTAATGTTAATATTTATATGTTAAGACACAATATGTGTGCATGTGTCTATGTATATAAGTTAAATCATGTGTATGCTTTTATGCACCTTATGATTTTATGTGATATAAGGCTTATGTCACTTATGAGCATAAAATTGATGATGTAGTATTTTTTTAATATTTGAAATGACAATTCAAGATTGGGTGGAGAGAGGCTATTAAGTATTTTCTAGCCAAGGGCATGATAACATTTCCTCTCTTGGGGAAGGAGCTCTATGACATTATCCCCTTGTCTATCTTTTGAGAGCTTGAGGAGCATTTGTGTATGGTTTTATTCATTGTGGATAAATTGCAGGGCTACATTTATGCACCCATTATGATTGGAAGATTCATTACCCCTTTTGATGTGAACACCCTACAGAATCACGTGCCTTCTCTTTCAAATATCTTGGGATTACGTCAATATTCTCATGTGTGTGTTGCTACTCAATTATTGGCACAAAGGTATGGGGTGGTCATCTTATGCCACCCAAATAAGGACTTTGGAAGTAGGGATCAATAGGATTGAGGTGGTTTGTACTTAGTATGTATCCTCCTTGGCCATACATGCTTTGTTGGATTCCAAACTTCAAACCAATGCATTGGTTTGCTATTGGGTGTCCCCTTTAGAGGAGGAAATAATAAGTTTATCTATAATGACATCAAGAACTAGCCCTCAGTGGAAAATGATGAAGCAGGTCAGTGGGGAGCATTTTGGTGCAGGCCCACATGCAAATTAAAATATTTCCTATTGTATGTAATTTGGATTAGTGCTTTTTTTTGTGGATGTAAGTTGAGGTTTTTGTTCTAGGGTGGTATCCCTTTATACTGGTTAGCCTTAGATAGTCTTTGGTTTTTACTTATGTTGTTACATCTACTGGTAGGTCTATGTGCTTGGTTTATGCTAGTTTAGTGCTTTTTATATATCTTACATTCTCATGGATTATCTAAGATGCATGTTTTATATCTAGATAGATTTTATATATTGGGTGGGGGACCCGTAACCCTCTATTATCTATCTAAAATATATGTGAAGTGTCAATTACCATGATGAATAATTATTTTATTTATATTTCCATTTATGTTTGAGATTATTGATCTACTATTGTCATACTACATAGGTACCATGATGCATGTGATTTATGTGTAGATGAAAAATAACGTAAAATAAACATTATCTTATCGATGAGATGAGGTTTTATAATTTGGTATGATGTCCATTAGGGTGGTAATTTAATCACCCAGTAAAATGGAAAAAAATAACTTCTGAAAAATATAACACTCGTTCATAAATTTTGATCACCTATGCACACTAGATAATTTTTAAAAATGAATAATTTTATGTTCCATGAACTAGGTGAATATTACACACTAGTATTCACCAACATGATGTTTAACCTTAATTTGGATATAGATCCTATTTAAGTGGTTAGGGAAAATTATATAGAAATGATAGGGCACAAGGGTGAATATCAGATCTACAACATGTCAATTAATGTGTTAAACTCATATTTACAATATGTGTTGAATTCATAATGTTGAGATAGACTATTAATGGAAAGTAAAACTGTACTAGATATACAACTAACATAAAATAAAGTACATATTTGTTTTTGATAGTTATATAGTGTTGGATATGGTACATGAAAGAAATAGGTAGGAAGACAATTATGAAATAATTGTCTAATTATGGATCTAGTGTCTTTGGCTCTCTAGACACTTGCATTAGCCTTGGATAATTACATCGATTCTAATATAGATATGTTCAATATTAGTGTCTTGTAAGGAATACTCTCTAAAACAAGATACAACCACTTGGATATTTTTGTATTTAGCTTTGTCTTTGCTCTAGTGCATTTAGATTTGAGTCATCGACTATTGATCTTGGGGAAACGGCAAAACCCTAGCTTTACAACTTCAATTTGACCTTCAAAAAAATGGGTTAGTGAGTACATGATGTTAATATAACTAATAATGAAACCATTGTCAAAGGGCACTGCCTACATAGATAATACTCTAGATGAGGACCTCATACTCATGTAGTTTTACCTTACGTGTTTGATTTTGTGTGAATCATGAAATGTGTAAAATAAGTACAATAATGACCTAGCTTATAAATTGGAAAATATGATGTTATGATTTCTCCTTTAGTACTTCAAAACTATAGTGTCATAAATATAATTACATAATTACATTTTAAGCATTATATGAAATATGGGATGTATGTGTCATAAATATAAAGATGGTGAAACTAAAACATAGGCCAAGTGGCATAATATAAAGCAAATGTGAGGCTTGTGTAAATAATACAATTATAGAACTAATAGGTACAAAAAGGGTCATGAGTTTTCTAAGTGTACAAGACTAAGGTGATACATAGTCATATAATATCATCTAAATCCCCCACCCTTTAATATACTAATGAAATTGATAGTTTAAAGGAAAAGTATTAAGTACCTGGGTGTGTACACACACCTTATCTTTGATTGAGTTGAGTTTGAGTGTTTTGTTGGAGTTGTGTTTGAGTACTTTATTGGTGACTGACTTGCAACCATTAACATGTTATAGTGTATAATCAATGCATATAATTTGGGTCAAAAGTAATTAAAATAGAGTGAAATTGAAAGAGAAAGGTTTATGATTACCCTTGTGTGTCGATATAACTACCTAGCCTATTGATAAGTTGGTTTTGCAAAATATGTATCATTGTAAGGCTCTAAAACTAAGATTAGGTTAAATATAAATAATTATTTTAAAGTGCATATACCAAAGGAATATATATATATATATATATATGGAGAGAGAGAGAGAGAGAGAGAGAGAGAGAGAGAGAGAGAGAGAGAGAGAGAGAGAGAGAGAGAGAGAGAGAGAGAGAGAGAGAGAGAGAGAGAGAGAGAGAGAGAGATTGGAAGTTACATGCCCCCAACTTTGGAGAAAAAGTGAATTGCCACTTGTAGTTGAGACTACCTCAACCATACAACCCAATGATACCTTTAACCTAGTGAGTTTGGATGATCAAGTCCAAACTAAAAACTTCGAAAGATTAAATGATTTATTCACCCAAACCACACCAAAATATGAACCAAATACTCTAGTAGAATGACTTGCTAAATTCCATAATAGTTTGTTGGGTATTAATATGTGAAATAGTTTTGGATTATGAATTTAATTTGGATTTTACAATATTATGAACATGTTGCATAAAATATGAAATATGTACTTTAGATTCATTTCATGATAAAACTATGTGTAACAATGGTACCATGTATACAATTGTGCACAAATGTGTATCAAAATAATATAACCATGTGCTTTGGATAATTTTGAAAATTTTATAAGTGTGGAGGACATGTTTCCAAAGCATGCCTCCACTATATATGGGGAAATTTGAAACTAATATAAGTACCAATGTAGAGAAAATGTTTCCAAAACCTGCCCCCATTTTAAATTAGAGATTCTAAAAATTGAGTAGGTGTGGAGAACATGCTTCCAAAGTAGGCCCTCACTAAATATGAATTATAGCTAGCATACTCAATGAATGTGGAAAACATGCTTACAAGTCATGTCCAAACTATAATATGAAAACTAATAATGTTTGGAATCCATGTCACCATGACATACCCCCAATAAATCTATCATCTAGTTTAAGTACCATACACTATATGAGTGTGGAGAACATGCTTCCAAAGTATTCCCCCACTATGATCTGTAAATTGTAAAAATTGTGGAATCCATGTGACCATGGCATGCCCCCATTAATATGCCCCACCTTTGAGGGGAGAAAGAGATAGTACATGGTATTTATCTCACCTCAAAAGGGTAATAAAACTATAAATCTACATATGTAACCATGTAGCAAATAAAAGAAAATACGTTTAGGTAGATGTAGAATTAAAATGCATAGAACCAATGTGATCACATAAAAGACTATAAAGGCCACTCTAATGTTTACCATTATTAGGATAAAATATGTAACCAATACTAGAGGGTGTGTTCAAGATCAGTGGGGTTTTGTTTGAATAAATGGCTTCCAAATAAATGGTTTGACAATTTGAGTATCTATTTATGAAAAACCAACGACACCATATGTTGGATCTTCATTCTTTGAAATGGATTTTCTTGTTTTATTTTCATCACTGGAAACCTATGGGATTTAAATTAGAAAAACATTGCACATCTTATCTTTCTCATTATAAAAATATGTATTTTGGTCATTCTATAAAATTATAATCTAGGCTTTTTCTATCAAAATTTCTCCCTTTGGATCATTCTTTGGAATATTTGGTATGCCTTTTGGATAATTTCAAACATTGGAAACTTTCACATCATGAGAAGTCTCATCCACCTTTAATGATGTATCATTTGAATATCGAAGTGGATTTGGTTAAGGATTTTACTTTTTTTAGAAGATCTTTTGGTACCCATTTTTGTTCATTTGGCACCTTTGCTTTGGGAGAATTTATCATTTGTATCTCTCTTTTCAATACAAAAAAAGAATCTATATGGTGACCATACATTATATGATATGAATATTAATAATTGCATTTTTGTATAAGATGCATATGAGGTAATTTGATTACATTATTTCTAAGAATATCCCTTAGAATCCCACTTTACCTCTTAGTAGGCTTTTGTTCAATTTTTGAATCATTGATATTAGGTGACTTTGGTTTTAATTTCCAAGATTTATTCTTATTAGGCACATAATTGGTATGAAAAAATCACAAACATGGTTCATAGTATCATATTGTGGGTTGTTTGTATATGATATATGATATTCTAATAAAGCGATCTTTGAATTTAGGACCTCTTTTTTTTTTTTTTTTTACAATTCTTTTATTAACTTGATCATACTTTCAATTTGATCTTCTAGGGATTTATGGTTACCCTCTTTTGGCATTATAGGATGATCAACCTTTTCCTTTAAAGGGATGATAATATGAACCTAGTTAGAGGGATGATATCTATCACCCTCCTTAGTGTTAGGAGGATCAAAGACATTTTTTTATTCCATTTGAAATGTTTTGAAAATTGATATGAGAATAGGATAAACATGAGAAATAAATTCCAAGTAACAATCAATCATTATAGTAAAGATATATCAATTTTAGGCTATTGGTTGAGGTTAGTGGAAATCTAAGATAGGTTTTTTGTAGGAATAGGCAATGAGATGAACCTAGAAAGATAGGGGAATAAAGTACATGTACAGTATGTAGATCTAAATTTATTAATTTTTTTTTGGAAATTTTGAAAATTTGTATAATATTTTAGAAAATTTAAAGAGGTTTTAACGTACAACAATATGAGTAGAAAATACTATGAATTAATTTTGAAATGAACCTTTTTAGAGGGTGAAATGTGCTAATTAATGAAGAATCCACTTGCACACATTTGCACATGAATCCCTTGTGACCATAGGAGGTGAAACCCTAGGTAAAGCTTTAGATCTGAAAATCCATCACAACAAGTTTAAACCCTAGGAGGCTTGGAAGTCCTAGATAAAAAAAATGGTATATTCAAATGGATTGATTTCACTAAATGTTTAACCATAATTTGGATGTGGATCTTATTTTAGTGGTTAGGGATAAGGATATATAAATGATAGATTACAATGGTGATTATCAAATCTAAGGAGGCCAATTGATGTGCTAAACTCAAATCTACCAATTAATGAATTTATTATGTTGAGATAGGCTATTAATGGAATGCATAGCTATGATAGATATAAAAATGAAATAAAATAATGTAATTAGTTGTTATTGACGTTGATATAGTGCTAGATCTAGTAAAAGTAAGAAGTAGGTAGGGAGATAGTTCTAGAATAGTTGTTAAATTCTAGATCTAGTGCCTTTAGTTCTCTAGACACTTGCATCAATCTTGGAAAATTATGTCAAAATTAGTGTCTATGTTTGATGTTAGTGTCATGTATGGAACACTCTTTATAATAATATGTGACTACATGGATATTTCTAGGTCTTAATTTGTCTTCACTATAATGCATTCAAATCTGGGTCATGGATTATCTCTCCTAGTGAAATGGTAAAACCCTAGCTTTGCATCTTGTGACCTTGTTAAAAATGGGCTAGTGGGTACACATTATTGACCTAACTCGTAAGGAACTTATATTCAAACAATGCTACATACATATCCAATACTTTACAAGAGGGCCTCAGACTCATGTAATTCTCTCTTATGTGTTGGCTTCTGTGTGAATGTGTAAAGCAAGTGAAATAATGACCTAGATTGTAATTGGGAAAATATGACTTTGTGGTCACTCCTTTAGTACTTCAAACATGTAGTTGGGCTATTCCTTTGATTGATATTATAATATTATAGAATAAGAAATCATGTCATAACTTGAGTGTTTCTTGAGCACTCTTTTGGTCTAATTGCTAGGTTTCATAGGTTTGGAATGAATGAGGGTTGATATTGTATATCATAATCCTATCAAGAGATAACTAGTATTAAATCACTTAGGTTGGACATTGTAATACATTATTTCATTTGTGAATTAGATGAATTTTATGGCATTAGACACTTGTGTCAGCTAGGATAGTAACGTCAATGCTACTATTTGACTTAGACATTAGTTTCAAGGGAGAAGGAGAGTAGGCACATTTTTAGAACTTAGGTGTAAGATAAGTACATTTTAAGAATTATGGGCAAGATGGGATGTCTATGTCATCATTATAATGTTGGTTCTACTAAGAGATAGGTAAAGGGCAATAAGATAAAGCAAACGTTAGGCTTACATAATCAAGGCATGTGTAAAACTAAGAGAAATAACTAGGGTCATGAGTTTTCCAAGTGTACAAGACAAACATAATCATAGAATATCATCTACACATGAATCTTATAATATTAAATCAATAAGTGATTGATTTAAGATGTTTTTATGGACTATATTTTTCTTAAAAAAAAGGTTTGAAGTGTTGGAATGAAAAATACAATATTTTAGAAACATTAATAAGTTTCAATGATAGCAAAAAACACACTATGAACACATGATTTATATTAGATAAAATTGGTGTGGGAAAAACTCTAGTGGGTGTGGAAATTTCACTCCCTATACAAAGCCTATATTGAATATTTATTTACATAGTTCATACACATCTCAAGGAAAAAAATGGAACAAACATTAAATACATAATAAACACATTAAGATAACATGAACCAATAATCAACTTGTTATCTTGCAATGTCAATCAAATTTCAAGATTCTCCTGATGTCTTCTAATTTTTAAAAGTATTGTGATTATTCCATCTAATTTTAGAGTCCCAAAAGAAGCTCAAACAAACCATTTTGGAAGTTGGATCATTTACAATAATTGTTCTTTGAGATATTTATCATGGTAAAATTATCCATGTTTCTAGACTGGTGGGTAAATCCTAAGATTGTTTTGCTTCTTTCAACTATGAATACCAGTGGTTATGTAATAGCCATTGTGGTTTCACAACTTCCACCTTGATACAACGTTATTTATACTGTCTTAAGCAAACCCCTCTTTTCTAGAGTAGAAAAATAATTATGCTATCATAATGAATATGTTTGGAACACCCCCACATATCAAAGGAGGCATATAAAGCAAAGGATGTATATAAAAAATATCAATTCATTTTTCAAGCACACCATTATTATAATGGATAGTCAAATGTTTTTGTTTCAAAAATTCCATCCATCTATAGTTTCTAACTAATTTTATCTTATTTTTTACTTGTAAATATTCAAGAGGATGGTGATCTATATGAATAATAGTTTACTTAAACATGAAATAATGTTTTCATTTCTTAACTACTTAAATAAGAGCATGTAGTTATTTATCGTATGTAAAATAATTTATAATTTCACCATGAAATAACTATACATGATAGTCTATTGCCTTATCTACTTAAATTAAGAAAGATCACATAACATAGTGACTAAGATTTATTTCCACCTCAAAGAGAAGATAGAAGTTAGGAAAATATAATAATAAAACCTGGATAATATCATATTTAAATATATAAATTACATCTTGTTTCTTCTTAACCCATGTAAAAATCATGCCACTTGTTTTAATGTCATACATATATGTTATTATGGAATATAAGTTCTTAATGAACATCCAGTTATATTGAAATTGACCAACAAATCTCCTTATTTTGGTCATGTTAGAAGGATTTGGTCACTCTGTGATTTATTCTACCATTTATGTATCATTACCAATCTCTCCATCTAAAACCACATACCCCAAGTAGGAAAATTATTTTTGATAGACCCCACATGTATTCTCATTCAACACTAACATGTTCTCCTTCAAAACTTTCAAAACTTGTTTCATATTACTAATAATTTCATCAAAAGTTTTGTTAATTAAAAGAACATAATGACAAAAGAATAAATAAATGGCCTCATTAAATCAATCGTCAACCACATAAAGGTATCTTATGTATTGCATAGCCTAAAAGGTGGAACCAATAATTGATACAACCCTTTCCTTGTCTTAGTATCTATCTTCCAAATGTCCTCTTATTTAATTATTACTTGGTGATACCTATATTTAAAATCAAGCGTAGTATGATACTTAGCATGATGAATTTGATCTAGAATATCATAAATCCATAAAAGAGGGTGCATATTCTTGATGGCCTTTTGTTAATTTCTCTATATTAAACACACATTCAACATGAACCATATTTATTGGTTACTATAAAAATAGGATAACCACATTGAGAAGTGCTAGGACCGATTACACCTTGATTCATTATAGATTGTAATTAATTTTTCACCACATTGGCATTATTCAAGGACTACCTATACAAAAAATAAAATAAAAAATACAAGCATACTATCTAGTACCAAATTAATTTTGAAATCAATAGGCCTCACTGGTGTCAACCCTGTGCACTCATGAAATGCTTATTTGAATTGTTGCATAAACTCTCCCATAGATTTTAGTAGTTTTTATTAAGCATGCTAAAATTAGATTTAGATTCAACCACTTTTTTATGTGAAATACTTATTAAATAATCAAAGCAAGGTTGACACTATCATCAATAAGTTTCTTAGCTTTAGAGGTAATTATAAAAGATATTTTAGATTCAATTTGTAGGTTGAAATGATGTATCTCTTTTCAAACTTCACCAAATGACATTTGTTAGCACTACTCATAAAGATAACATCTTGAATATATAATTAAGGGTTGTAAAACACTATACCACACACATCAAAAGGCATAAAATTGTCTATAAATTCATTATTGAAATATTGATTAATATCAAACATAACTTTGTATTAGTTTATCAACCTAATTTCTACACCTTTATTTACCCAATACATAACTTATGGGCTTGGATGATTGTAAGTATATTTATTATTTTTCCTAATAAATCCTTATAAAATTTTATTATGAGGAAGTATCAAATATAGTGTTCAATTTATTTTTCTTAATCTAAAATTTAATAAGGAAAAACCTAGAATTTTCACTCTCTTGAACATTACTACTACCCAAACATACCTAACTATTGACAAAGGTACACCACAGTCTCATCCACATCAAAGATGGAATTGAATTTATCACCTTGGATAGAGTTAATAGTCTTATTCTCATTCTTGTTCTTAAATAAATATATTTATTGGTTGAGTTTGCAACATTAATCTTCATAATGATTATTAACACAAAATTCTCATAACTCAATTTAGTATCCTTTTTATAAAATAAATTACCACTATTCTTCCCTTTACCCTTACCTTTTACAGTAGGCTTGGATATACCTTATTTCTTGGAAGTATTTTGAGAGGTATATGAGTCTTTCTTCTTCTTGTCCATTTCTAGCTAATGATATCTAGATGCATAGGCTTGGCCAAGAGGAAAGGTCTCCATAGATGGCTATGGAGTACATCCACATATTTTATCAATATGTGATGTTTGATATATATTTTCCCATTTGTATAACCTTCTTCCATAACTCACTTGTGTACTCTTTTAATATTTGGCATTGATTTTGCCTAATATATCACTAATACATGTATCTATATTCTACATAACAAGCATGATATAAGTGATTATTTATTATCATATTAAAATTATCCCACATAGTAATAGGATGAATATTATTAACAACTAGGGAATGATTAGTTAATTTTAACCTTCTAAAATATTTTTTTAATCTTTCATTAACTTGATAAATATTAAAATATACTTTTATTTGGGATAGCCAATGGTTTAGCCTCTTCGCATTCACATCTCTATCATATGGTTAAATATATTTCTTTGTGGATCATTATATAATGGAAGTGGAGCTTTGTTTGAATGGATATTTTCTTATAGCTTCTCATGCTCAAGAGAGTCATCCTTATTTTTTCTCAATGACTATGTAAAAAAACAAATCTTCTCCATGAGCATACCCATGATGGATTACAAACTATCAACATTTCTCATAGAGAGATAAAAATGTTATCCTCACCATATTTAAGCTTCCAAAATTACTCTTATATTTTTCACATATCTTATTAATTATCATTGGACATACTATCGATCTCTTGATTTCACTTACTTGTTAAACACATTTCCTCGAAGGGCACTATGACACCTTGACCAGTAGAACTACCTGCTCTAGTGACGAGTATATAATTAAAATGTATCCACATACACACAAAATAAAAGGAATAAAAATGTTGCTAACTTAGATTTAGTACCAATTCAATTCAAAAATTAGATGGACATTCCACACTAGGATTCACCAGCATGGATCATATACTCTTAACTCAACAAGTAATTGAAATAATTGATTTTTTATATTAGATTGCTTGTAATATAGAGTTGTGAAGTGCTATAATGAAAATTATAGAATATTCAAAATGTAAATAATAATTAAAGATAACACAAAACACACTATGAACACATGATTTATCTTGGATAAAATTGATGCGAGAAAAAATCTAATGGATAAGTCAATTTTACTCTCCTTTCCACTATGTGATTCATAAAATTTAGACACCTGTATTTGATAAAGACCCATCCTTTATGTTATTTTATTTCATCTTTATATGGATAGAGTAATTAAAACAAATGAGGAATATATTGGCACATTTTACTTGGATTTTTATCTAATCTGATTTGTAAGTTTTCATATTGGTCATTTATCTTGTAACCTTATCTAGGGCATCTCTAGTTATATTACTTTGTCCTTGTAGACAAGTTTATGGTAAATAGATATAACTAGCCAATGGCCCCATCTGGTTAACACATAATTATCTAGGTGTAATTTTAAAAACATATTATTATTATTATTATTATTATTATTATTATTATTATTATTATTATTATTATTATTATTATTATTATTATTATTATTATTATATTGTTGGATTGTGTCATATTTTACATGCCAATAGGTCCCAAATTTAAAATAAAAACACCTATGAAAATAAGATCTCTCTAAGACACTAATGATAGTTCTCCTCACTCTCAAAAATCTATTCAAATATTTTCATGTTCTCTATAGGGAATATGTATATGATAGTGAAGTCCGTGATTTCACGACTTAGTGACATGTATACACATGACTATACATTTAAATAAACAAAGGCCACTTGTCAAGGTGAATAAATAATTTCCATAAGTGATTTTAATTATATAATGATTGAAAAGTTCCATACCAATGAGTTTTTATGTTAAAATTGGAACCTCATGATGTTAATGAATAATTTTATCTCATGGATATCATGACCTAGTAGTCATTGTTCACATGGGAAAGAGTAAAAAACTTTACCCTATTTGGACCAAAGAAGTAGTTTTTTGTGATGGTGACACATGTCACCTTATGCTAACATCACACACAATACCTTTCCTCATAAAAAAATTGAGAGTGTCTAAAATATTTATGTTCTATAGATGCATTAAAAAATATACTATATTGAATGGGTTGTGTCTGAAAATAGTCATGTGGCTTCATTGTCATTTCATTATCTCTTAATTATATGGGGCCATGTGAATGTTTTGAACAACTTGTTATACATAAAAAAAATGAAATAAAAAATTTAATTAATAATCATGAAACTTTTACATTTTCATGAGTCATGCAGACCCTATGAATTTGTGACTAATATTCACATAGGATAAACATTACACTTATACCTTTTCTATTGGGATAAAAGTAGTGCATAATGGTTACACATGCTCTTAAGCTAAGACTCATGCAGGTTTTCTCCCTGCAATGATTTTGAGGAAGTTTTATTGGGGTTATGTATGTGGACATGCTATTAGGTTAAATTTTGTCACATTGAAGTCTAAAAATGGATCTTGACCTTACTGAACTTATGACATTATAAAAAATGTGGGAGGGGCACATGTTTTATACAAAAAATTATTTATGCATAAGTAATGTATTATGAACCTTTTGTGACTGTGTGGCCCACATTTATACTATGGACACACTACATATACATATTACATGGAATTTAATTAAGAGGCATAGTGATTAATTAGAAACTATAATAATATATATTCAAATATAAATTGAAATATAGTTGTGATATTATACAATTTATGATCCATAATATTGATGATGGTTTTATACCTTACATGTATTCAAGACAAGTTTATAGTAATTCCATTAAGTATCTAAATGCTATGAATATTATGGTAGTGTTAGATTTGTTTTGGGTGATCATAGTGAGCATTCCTCTTGTAGGTTCATAACCAAATGATACCATCATTTTAGCTAATCATGAATTTAGGGATGTAAGGTAAGATTACACAATAGCTCATTCTTATTAATTTGATAGGATCAATTATGGATGTAATCATAATATATTTTTAACACATAGAATGTTGATGCATATGATGATAACTTGGGATTATTATTTTTGTAAACTATTTACATAAGTTAAATAAAATTAAAAAAATATTTATATTCAAGTAGAATGAGAAAAAATAAACATTTTGATCCAAGAATGGTTCAAAATATGTCTGCATATTAGGAAATATTTACATTTTCATTAATGCATGTTTTAGGATTTACTAGAAGTGATCTTTTCCTCACATGATTAGTTGATGATATTCTATTATGACTATAGATACATGATATGGATAATTATATTTCTAAACATATGAAAAATCCTGACCCTATGATTGAATTAGAAATACCTAATGAATCATTTAGAAAAAATAGAAGAGGTAATATTTGTATACACATGGTATTTTTCAATTTCTTAATTTACTGACACTTTCACTTACAGAGGTTTGTTCAACAAGCAAAATTCATAAGTTTATTAAAGGGTACATTGGGAATGTAGAGGGATCAGATCATGGTACTTCATTTTAGATGTTTTCATAATATTTAGTCATACCTTCATTATCATTAGTTTGACTTCCTCCAAGTCTAATTCTCTCTGAACTCTCCATCAAGTTTTGATCTAGTCTTGTTAGCCACCATATATTACTTATATATAAGACACATGAATATAGTTTTTTTTCTTACCTATATTAACTATACTATGTTAGCCTAGACAATATAGTTATGATTATATCCCTATCTTTCCAATTATATCAATCAGACTGATACAATTTGGACTCCTCCAACATCCCATTAGAAAATATCAGCCTAGTTGATACCATTAGCATAAATTTAAGTGTTACTTTTTGGTATTGGATACGTGTGTGTGTGTGTGTGTGTGTGTGTGCGCGCGCGCGTGCGCGCGTGCATGTGCATGTGTTTGTGTGTGTGTGTCTATTATTTTTATATGATCAGGTAAACAACATCATTTTACAAGGACTAAAAACCATAAAAAGTGTTATACAAAAGTAAAACAGGCCCCATAGGCTGAAACAACAAAAAAATAACTAATAAAACCATAGGAGACAAAAGCCATAGCAAAATAAATAGATTGGGAGGGGGAACCATATGGTGGTTCCTTCTATTCTTCAATTATCTTCTCAAGTGTACTCCAGTTATTCATGGAAACATTAACCCTAAAATATAAAATGCAATTGCATTAATAAAATCACTACAAGAGGTGCTTATTTATATAACACTAAATAAGATTGGATCTCCTAATCTATAGGATATTATGACTCACCTAACTAATCACACATAGGAAATACCTCATCTAACTAACCTATGTCAATCAAAGGTTTAAATCACCTTGAGACATTTAATACAAATAGCTAAGATAAATTAATTATTATAACATTCCCCCCTTAATTGATCATATCTAGAAGAGAAAAAGAGAGAATTCTTGAATGCCTCAAACTTATCATGTACAAGTGACTTCGTGAAGACATTTGGACACTGATCTTGAGTGGTGCAATAATGAAGCTATATGTTGTGTTGTTGAACATGTTCATGTATGAAATGAATCTGAACCTCTATGTGCTTGGTTCTCTCATGAAATATTGGATGAGAACAAGATTTAGAACACCTTGATCACCACAATTTAGAATTGTAGGCTGAGTTTGTTAAATCCTAAGTCTTAAAAGAATGCGATTTATCCATATCACTTCGTAGATAGATCTTGTTGTAGAATGATATTCTACCTATGTGGAAGATCTAGAAACACAATTTCACTTCTTACCTCCCCATGAAATTAGACTAGATCTTAGAAAGAACACAAATCTAGAAGTGGATTTCCTATCATCAATAGAAGTTGCATGATCTATATCTATGTATCCTACCAATAAGAAATTATCATTCTTATTTTACTCTAGGTCATACTCAACTATACCTCTGATGTATCTTAATACTCACATTGCTTCTTTCCAATGTGTCACCTTTGGTTCTTACATGAATTAAGAAAGATAGCTAACATAATAGCTAATATCTAGCCTAGTATATGTCAAGTAAATGAGACTCTTAATCAACTGTCGATAGAGAGTTGCATTTACTTCTAGTGATTCATTTGTATGAGATAATTAAAGTCTTATCTCCATAAGTGTTGTAATAGGATTGCATTCTATCATCCTAAATTTCTCAAGAAATGTCTTCGTATACTTCATCTATGAAAAAAATGTAACTTTCCATCTACTATACCTCCAAACCAAGACAATAGTGTAGAATCCCAATATTTATCATGTTGAATGATCACTTGAGATCATTCTTAGTTACATCGATCATCTTCACTATATTGTTAATGATGACTAGATCATCAACATAAAAAATCTCTATAACAACCTCTCCCACGTGCATTTTGAGGTAGAGGTTAGGATCACATGGACTCTTATTGAATCCATGTTATATGAGATACTCATCAATCTTGATGTAACAAGATTAAGGATCCTATTTTATCCAATAGAGAGACATGATAAGCCTATACACTTTCTATTCCTAATTAGGTGCCATAGATACCTCAAGTTGAATCATGTAGACTTATTCTTTCAAATATCCATTGAGAAAGGCACTTTTTATGTCCATTTTATGTAATTTCCATCAAAACTATTCATCCATAGGTAAAACCATTCTGATAGTCTTTATCTTAGCTATGGGAGCAAAAGTATCCTCCTATTCAATGCCTTCTTTTTGAGCATACCCTTTTAAAACAAGCCTTGCCTTGTACTTATCAATACTACCATATATTTTTTACTTAATATTAGATACCCATTTTCATCCAATAGGTTTCTTCCTTGGTGGAAGATCAACAAGTTGCCAAGTGTTATTCCTTATCAATGATTGATATTCTACATTCATGGCATCTTTCCAAGGTCTAGACTATAAGGATTATGTTACCATAGAGGGCTCATATGTTTCTTGAACAATACTCATAAGGGACATATTAACCTCTTCTCAAGCCATGCTTCAAGTCCTCAATCTTGAAGTGGATATATGTAGTACTCCATTCAAGTTAACATCTCATATAATACTTGTATACCACTTGGGCATACCTTAAATTGTAGGTGGTGGTGCTAGAGGTCCTATTTGAATACATTAATTTTAAAATACACCATCACTATTTCAAAATATTAAATGAATTTTTCCTATATCATTTGCCTATGTAGAAGGTATATTGTATGAAACTTGGGCATACATTGAATTTTAGGTGGTGGTTTTGGAGATCTTGTTTGAATATATTCCTTTTCACTTTCACCATCACTATTTGAAAAGATTAAATGACTTTTTCATGTATCATTTACTTGTGTAGAAGGTGGATTTATTCCACTCTTTTCATCAAACAAAAAAAATATGTATTGATTAGTACCATATTTATTTCTGGATCAAGGAGATTGTATGCCTTTAATTGTGCACTATATCCCATAAAAATACATTCTTTTATTTTCTTATATAACTTATTCCTTTTCTTCTTAGGAGCATGCATATATGCATTACAACCAAAAACTTGAAGGTGAGTTACCTTTGGTTTATTCCCTATCCAAGCTTCATGTGGTGTTATTTCATCAAGAGCTTTGGTGTGTGACCTGTTCAACAAGTAAACTGTAGTGTGACATGCTTCTGCCCAATATATATTAGGCAATTTTTCATCCTCAACCATGCTATAAAACATCTCCATAATGACTCTATTATACCTTTTTACAAATCCATTCTACTGAGGTGAATATGGAGTTATCAATTACCAATTGATTTCATTCACACTAAGATAGGGTGAGAATTTTTTATTGGTGTAATGCGCACCCACCCCCCCCACCCCCACCCATGATCTGAATGGAGGGTCTTGATTTTCCTACCAATTTCATTTTCAACCTTGGCCTTGAATTATTTGAAGACTTGAAAAGATTGATCCTTAGTATTCAATAAGTATACTAATATTTTCTATGAGTAATAAAAAAAATGAAAGTATTTATACCCTCTAAGACTAGGAATAAAATGTCTAAAAAGATTAGTGTGAACCAAGTCCAACTTACCAAGTGACGATACTTTGTCTTTCCAAAGGGAGATCTTTTTTTCCCTACTAAGTAACTAGTACATATATTAGAAGATTATTTGAGTTTGCGAAGACCATGAACCATTTCTTATTTTCTCAATTATACTAAATAACCATAACTCAAGTGACCATATCTTATGTGCCATAAATTTCCTAGTTCTATATCTTTCACCATAAGTGATTGATGATCATTTTGAGAAAAATCAAGATGAAACAATTTTCCAACATTGGAAGCCTTAAAAATCACTTTGAAATTCCTAGACTTGTCTTTTATGTGGCAAAGATTTTGACCATTTTGGTGATCAAAATTGACCATGAGGTTGTGGTAAATTAACTAATTAATAGACAATAGATTTTTCTAAGTCATATAACAAAGAGAACATTTGAAATATTGTAATTTTTGTTTCCAAGTTGAAGTTTGATGTCACCACTACCTTGTAATATATATGAGGTATCATATCCAAGGGAAACATTTCCCTTTGATTTTATTTTTGTCAAAGTATAAAATCATTCGTTTCTCCCTATCATGTGTCTGCTTTCCCCTTAATCAACATACCAAACTACACTTGGATGACTGGTAGACTCAGGTGTTTGAGTAGCTAAACTATATTGCTCATTAGAAGAATCATTGTCTTCAACAACATTGCCATGTTATTTAGGCTTGGAATTTTTTTGTTTCCATCTATTTTGTTATTGTGGTTTCTTCTTTTTTGTTTGTGATGATTTGTTGAAAGAGGGTTTCTTGATTAATGAGCCCTTATGAAATGTGTTATACCAAAAATATTTTAAGTCATGTCCTTGTTTTCCACAAATTTGACATGATTTTAAAAGGAAGTGAATTGTTCCCTTGTTGGTTTTGTTGATTCTTTTACTTTGGAGATTACTTTGGACCCTTCATGTTATTTTTCCCCTTTTGATTCAATGTTAGTGCATGCTCTTCATTTACTTCCTCTAAATTATGCATAGCTTCTTCTTCTTACAACAAATTTACGAACACCTCAAAGGTTGGCTTTTGTCTTGTGACATTCAAAGTGGTCATAAAGATCCTATATGAGGTGGGGGGAAGTGCTCTAAGGAATATAGGGTCCAAAGAATCATTTGTCACTTGTTCATCCAATGATTTAAGTAAAACTTGCAAAGTTACAACCTTTCTAAGGAATGCTTCTACTTTTTCATCTGATTTAATCTTGAAAGTGTGCAATTGACTCTAAAGATGCAAGATTTGATTTTAATTATTAGCTTCACATACTATTTTAACCTTATCCTAATCATTGTTTATAGTTATAACACTATGGATGTGAGGTTGTACCTCATACAAAACTCTAAGCATAATTATTAACTTAGCCTTTTTATTACCTTTATCATATTTCTATTCCTGATAAACATTTATTCCAAGTCTAACCCATGTGCCTTCTATAACTGACCAAATATCTTCAAAATCAATATGGGTTTGTGTTTTTGTTTTCCATGCTACATAATTATCACCATGAAGTAATTGTGTGTTTAGGAGCACAAAACGTGGTCTAGAACCAGACATCATGAAAGTTTTGAATGACAAATAAATACAAGTGTGTTTAAGTGCAAAAATGAAATGTACATTTTAAAAATGTAAATAAAATGCAAAAATGCATACATAAAGATAATAAATCATGCACAAACACACAATGGACATTAGACTCCATTGAAAATGTGTTTAAAAATGTAATGGAAAATTGGATGTCAATTTCAACCAAAAATGCATCTAAGGAACAAATGAGGTTGCAATTTTCCATTTCTAAGAGAATTTGAGTTTTTTTAGAAGAAAAATATCCCCCCTCCTTGTTTCAATCTTTTTAATTTCAAAAAAATGATAGACTTTTTTGGCAATTTACAAGTGAAAATAGCCTCTTGAAAAAAAAATGGCTTTTCACCTTAAAATTTACAATCCTTGACTACTCTTTGAGAGTTTTGCACTAATTGATTTAAAACATAAGTCACTAAATATTTTTATATCTCCTTTGTTTGTCCTTCAAGGAAATATAAATGGTCTTAAGACAATAGTCAACTAAATGGCACACCACTTTTTTTAATAATAATGACTTACCAGTATTTTGATGAGATATTATATAATTATAAATAAATATAATTATATAATAAAATCATTCATCTCCTTATTTAAAAAAATGTTAAAAAAGAAATGTGTGACCTGTAGGAAGGACGATACTGAGGAGGGAACACATTTTAGGTTTGTAGGGTTGTTGGAGGACTATATTAGTAGCTTAGCATGAGCTTGGTAGACCTTTTGATCTATACAAAACCTTTTTAATCTTCTTTCCAAAAAATTCCATGACCATATGATATTTGTTTTGTAAATGGATGTCATGGAAGAACCATGAATGTTATTGGGCCATTGATATAACTAGAGCAATGTCTAGTTTTTGTCAATAAAAAAAACTTAGATGTCATTTTATAAGAATCATGATTTGACTGTTGGGCGTGGATCTGATTTTTGCTCCCAAATCTCATTCACCATGAAGATCTAATTTTGGATTGCTAATTCACTTAGAATGAAGATATGAAAAATAGCGACCAAATGAAAGCTATGTGGGTCAATGTAGTTTCGTAACCATATGTTAGGTGATGAAAAACAAAATATAGATGTCATTTAATACCAAATGAAACTAGGTCAATGCCATTAGACTACTCAAGTCTTTTTCTAAGATATATAACTTAGGTAAACTCCTCTATAATGACTATGCTACTCAGATCTGATGTAGGGTTACCATATCAATGCCATTTTACTAGATGGTTTAGATCTCTTGCTCAAGGCTATCACTCTTTTGATTTTCATTTATGCTAGGTGTGAAGATGGTCATTTGATTATTGGGTGTGACTTTTCTTCAATCATATTAGATATTAAAACAACAAATGATACCAATAAATATAAAGATGTCAATTTATTTGTTTTAATACTATCAATAAAAATTTATCATTATCTAATATAAATTTGATATCTAAAGAAAAAAAAATTCAAACCCTCTTCTACCTAAATTTACATGCAAGATTTGACAAACAAATATTGAATACCAAATATGTACAGACAAACCCACAAATACCAAATATTGAATAGCATGATAAAATAAAGTCAAATAAAGCTTTCAAAAACTTGGAATGTTTTTCTTCTACAAATTGGCCAAAATTTTGGAGCAACATGATGCATCTAAGGATCACACAAACTTCACTCTTGATGTCCAATGAATCTTCAATGCTTAAAAAAACCTCTTCAAGATTTCTTGCTCGAATAGCAAATGAAAGCTGGAATGAAATTACATTAACAAAAGCACTACAAGAGGTGCTTATTTATACAATACTAAGTGATATTGGATCTCCTAATATATAGGATATTATTGCTCACACTACCTAATCACACGTAAGAAATACACCATCTAGATAGCCTATGTCAATCAAAGGTATAAATCACCTTGAGACATTTATTACAAATAGCTAGGATAAGATAATTATTCTAATAGGCCTTCATCCTATTACTAGGTCCTTTAGTATCATCTCAAAGGAGGATAATCTATAGCCTTTTTTTCCCCTATTCCTGTAAAGGGGTTTTCTTTATGGGAGTCATGTTGGGGATCCTTGGTTGGGGCATCTCCATGACCTTCAAGAGCTATTCAATGGGAGTTTGATTCACCTTATTGGAATGGATGAAATATTAGATAGTCATGTCCACTTGTCTATTTAAGGCATTCCATTTTTGAATGAGACCGGTGAGGTTCATCCCAACCTCATGCAGATATTTGTTAAAGATATCCAATTGCTCTTCATTATTTTCCATTTCTTCAAATAGGAGGAGTTTTCCTTTCTTGATGACCTCTCTAGAGGTACCCTCATCCAGAATAATTAGTTTGGGCTTAGGAACAAATAAATTCAATGAGAGGTCATCAACAAAGGTTTTAAATAGGCTAGCTTGGGGGGTATTGGCTGAAGGTTGGTAGGATACCAAGATAGGATCTTCCTATGGGTAGTCTTCCTTGGCCAAGGACCCCCTAGAGGAACCTCCCTACCCTACAAGGTTTGTCCATGCTTTACCAACAAGATAAGACTTTGGTGTAATATAGGGTTTAAATCATTAACTTGGTGGTGAGAGTAATGCTCTTAATATAATTTAAGAGATAGAATGTGAGACTAATATTATATCCCTGTAAATGGTTTAACAATAAAAAATGGTGGGCAAAAATTAAAGTATGCTTGCCTTATAGTGTCATATATTTCATCACTTGAAGGCACAAATCAGTCCAATTCCATAAGAGATCAATATGAGGGAACCCCTTCTTATATATTTTCAAAAACTTATTTGTGTGGGAAAATTTTTGGAGTTCTTAATTTTTAGACTGATCCTTGTACACCTTCACCTAGTCACACATCATACATATGGCTTTACCTATAAAATCTTATGTGACTTCAATTTTAATACCTCTCATCTCTACCACATGCTTATTCTAACTAGTAATAAAATCCATTACAACATTAACATCATGTTCTATAATCCTTAGCATCAATTTTGTGAGTGCCCCCCCCCCATTGTACCTTCTTCTAGATTTTCTTTAATCCATGCACTTTAGAATAGGAGGTTAGTTCTAAATTCTCCCTATTACCCCCCATTTTATTTATGCTAGTAGACCTGAGAGAAATTTTTATAAGGTCATATAAGATCTTGTTTTGAACAACTCAAAATATACTTGAAAGTCCCACTATCTCACTCCTTAATCAATAAATCCACCTCACATTTTAATAAAGGTGATTTATGATTTTAGAAACCATATCTTGATGAGAGATGTTCACACATGTGTCATCCTAATTTCCAACCTATTCCATTGTAATTTCATTTCATATAGCAAATTGGATGTTTTTGGGGATATGGTCTCCTTTGTGACTCAATATGTATGTGTATATATTGAAACAAACCTTTTTTCTAGAATCATTAGTTTTAGATTACAAAATGAAACTGCATGCTAGGCCCAAACATAATCAAATGAGATGAGATAACATCAAAATGGTTTTGCACTTAAGGGTGCTCCCAATTAGCATGATATCATGTGATAGTAGACATGTAACTAGTATTAAGTCACTAATAAAGAGTTCTATATGGGAGCATGTCCTTGATAAGGAGTATATAGTTTAGGATATATTGGTGTGTGTACACACACTAATAAAATATTAACTCTTTACAATACTGGTTACTCCCACCAATAGGACTATTTAGTGGTTAGTTAACCCTACTCAATATCTAAGACATCTAATAGAGTCCCATCCCATTTGAGAGTTGAAGGTACAACTACTGCCCAACACCCAACTTGATGTAAAACCTAAGCATAGTAATAGAACCAAAACAAACATTTACTAAAGATAATATATTAAAATAAACCCTCAAGACACTATATCATATGATGTAAAATATGTCCCAAGGTGGATTACATTCGTATCCACTGAGACCGGTACATAAGGAAGTATCATTAATTATCATGAAATACCCAACTTATTGCTAATGTAGCCTACATAAACCAAGAAACTATAATGAGATATTCATCAAGATTCCATAAACTAAATCTTAGATTTAATAGCCATAACACCACACACTTGTTTGATGGAGCTTATCTTAGCATCAAGTCATTACTCTTATAAGGTAGAGAATTCCCATAACATTTTTTTACCATTAGCAAGGAGTCTAATAATTTTTCTAGTCCTATAAGTCATCAAATAAATAAATATATTAGAAGCCAATAAGAATTAATGGTTCCTTATGGCATGCAATCTTTTATTCTCATTTTACCCACATAATTAAATCAATGTCTCCATGATAAATTCAAGTTTAATAAAAATGTATTTATCTATCTAATTATAATTCTAGAATTTGAGAAAATAAATTAAATGTTTAATGGGATTATCTTCCCATAATTCATCATTATATCAATAATAGTGCTTTAAATGGTTACAATATCTAAATCCAAATGACTCAATACATAGTCATCAATGTGCAAACTAGACAATTCATCTATGGCTCAATAAGGAAGGACAACACATATGACTATATATATCTTAATGAATCTAAAGTACCTTTCAGTGGATGGAATATATTCAAATAGAATTGACTTCCATAGTTAATTTATTTATCAATAAATGAATATGAAATGGAAATATAGATTCAAGTTCTAAAGCATAGGTTCCATATGCCAAGCTTTCCCATATATAGGTAGGCATACTAAAAGAAGATAAATAACACATTCCATCTTATGTAGTGTTTTTTTTTGCTTTAATGTATACATATACCATACAAATGCATATTAAATCAAATAGGAATTATTATAAGAGTTGTTACTAAAATAAATATGTATAACCAATAGAAGGAGGGATAACCATTATCCTCAACAAATTAATACACTTGTAAAAAACTTTTCTAGATCTTATAGAGTATAACAAACACCATGACTCCATAGATATCACATAAGTACTAAACAATTTAAAACCATCAGGTTAAACTCATTTTTAAAAGATATTAACAACTGAGTTATACATGAAAATCCAATGACTTGGTCTAATAAAGATATCCATGAATAAATTTGATTCATATATCGAACTCAACATCCAAGGCTAAAAAGGTTTTACCATAATGGTTTTAGCCATGTGACATATCCATTAGGATCAAAAGAGGATGAAATAAAGTCACTTGAAGAGTGTAGGACAAATATAACTACAGCTATATAAAATCTCTTTATTCTCTACATGATAAATGAAGGCATAAATTTATGTTATACACAGATTATTCCATCAATTCACAAGAGTTTAACACGTTTAATTGCAAGTATTTCTATTAGAACTGTTAAGTCCATAATACCTCAACTTTCTATTCAAAAGTATCAAATTCTTAACATAATATATCAAAGTAACAACATCATGTTGGTAATCAGAATAATAATTACTAAGGTAATGTGCTGCATACATAATCTTTCATAGACCATTCACCAAAACTATGGTTAATAAATTTTATAAAAAAATCATTTATTAAAGCCTACTTCTCATACCTATTAGAATAATAAAATATTTAAGTTGAAGTGAACAACTTAGTAACCATGATCAATGTCATTTTAATTCTAATTTGAAATCTTATTCCTACTTCTATAATCATCCTTATGGTTTGAATATAACTAAATAAAAACCATCAATATCATTAAAAATAAAACATATAATATACCTCAAGGTGAGATACCCATCATGTCAAACTATAAAAAAAATAACATTGTATTATTCACTTTCATATGCTCATATGATAAAGATTACAACATCAATGAATACAAAGATAAGAGTACTTATTTCTCAAATAGATTTATCTATCTGTAAGTTACAATAGTAGTTGTAATCATTTAATTTCATCATGAATTAAAAAATTACCATATTATAACCATTCAATAAATATGAAAAATCATAATTATATAAGTGATTCAATAGTTTCTTGATACTTGTGTATCGTGATGCTACCCCATATGTGGTATGTATCTCCATGCACACATATATATGTCATGTAACCCTAATCCATGATACAAGTCACACATCATCATCATAAAAATCATTTACATTAATGAAATGCTTATGATTAGTAAATATTTATAACGTACTAATAGGCTAGATCCATGAACCATAAGTATGGAAATCTGATCCATAGGTGATAAGTACATGATATGCAAGGTGTGAAACTTGTAGTCATATAAAATGTAAAAATTGGTAACTTGAGCATGGTTAAAGACACCAAATCCTTAGGTCCCTCTTACTTGCTCTCATGACCCTCTTAGGCTTATTTTCACTAATTCTCAATCATGTATGACCTTCCATACTTGACCTAATCTGATCCAAGAGCCTTTCTTCATGACTAATCCATCGCCCTAAGTCTCATCTACTTAGGATAGTAGTGCCAAAGTTGGACTATAGTGTTCAATCCTAGGGTGTCCCATTTTCAACACTCTTATCCAATCATAATTATATCCCAAATTACCATTTTACCCTAATTCTTCTTATTCATTATGTTGGCCTTGATAGTGTCCTAGTATTTCACACAAATTTACAGACCTAGTCTTAGTCAGAATAGTCCAGAATAAGCTAAGTTTAATTTTATCTCTCATTGCTATTTTTAGAAAAGGTCTAATTGAAATTCAATTTCAAAAATTAGTATCTTTAATTAGGAATATTATTTACTAAATTCTCCTACTTATACTTATTTATTAAATAGGAGTAAAAATCCATTATTCCCTAAAATAACAAATCAAACCCTAAGGTATAGCTTGATGATTGCAACCATCAGTGGTCATAACTACCCCAACCATCAGCTTGATGGTGGAATCAAATATATGGGTTTTATCAAAAAAGTATGAGCATACAAGTGACACAACCATGGTACACCACTCAACAACAAAACATTTAATAAATCAACATAGAACAATAGATAATAAAATCTATGTTGAGCATGCTAACCAAGGCCACAATAAATAACAGATTATAAAACACTCAAGCTAAGATAAGAAAAGGATATTCATCCAAGGGATCATAAGGGTTCTACTCATCTTACTAGCTTTGAACTCAAAAAGGCAGATGTAAAGGTAAATTCAGGTTCATGTTTTTGAGCCTCAATGCTTGAAATGTTAGGCTAAAATTCACTACCTATAATTCTCATGATTCATCAAATTAACATACCATTTGACCAACTCAAGATTTTAACAAGTAATCCAACCACAACAAGATCAAGGAAACACATTAGATTTAATTCATCATGAATATAGTCAAGCCAATTAGGTAAAATTTATCACTTACTAATGTGGATAGTTACTTCCAATAATAACACTTAAAACAACTCACCCACAATTAATTAAAGCTTTAAAAAAATGTTGACGGTTTTCACACTATATTCCAAGGTCGATATAATTTATGAGAAGCAATCTAAATGAAAATGAGGCTAAGCTCAACCATTAACAAACAAAAACTTATACACATTCAACTCAATTTTAAAAGATAATAAGGTTGACATATTTACACAACTATCATATGGTCTACATGCATTATATAGAACATTCCCCTAAAAAAATAAGGCATATATGCACACATAACTTATGTTTTAAGACAAAAGAGAAAAACATATTGATTTATCCTGTAAGTACAACACATAATTCATTAAATATAAGTAGGTTATTAGTTTGGTACTGATTTAAACAAGTGTAAACAATTTTGTATACAATCAGCAACCCATTCAACTATAAAACCCTTATCAACATGGGGATTGACCCATTTTATTCAAACAATAGTGGGAGATATAATGAATAAAATATTTTCATGCGAAACAAGGATACAAACATCTATAAGGCAGTAAATGTCAATTAAATTTGAATGAATTTTAGTAAAATTTGAAACTCCCATAATATGTAATTTGTTCCCAATGGGTTTAACTAAAATTATAGGTACTCCTTTTTACCCAACCCAACTGAAATTAATTTTGGGTCAATTGTATTTCTACAGACATGGTTTTTATAAAAATTATGGTGGTTTAATAAATACCATAGTTCTAATTATAGTGTTTTTCTTAAAAATAAGGGATTTTAAAATATAGCTTGGGTATTCAATGATACCCTAGCTACAACTTAACCCATATAGGGAGTAGTCCTATGGCTATTTTCATATAAAAATTTTCCAAAAAATGAAATTCTCACAATCCTATATAGGTGACTTGTCCTACCATATCAAAATGACATAAGAAATTTGAATCAATTCATTCATATATGCATATGGATTTATTTATTTTAAATCAACTTCAAACCACAAAATATTTAGAAATATTATCTAAAATTTATATAATCAATTTTTCTAGTTTATATGGGAATTTAGCATGTGGTTTCACTTATTTATGTCAAATCCCAAATCTAGAGAGACATGTAGTTCCAACATTGCCCATAAAATTGAATGTAATACTTACTTGTAGAATTAATAATAGTCTTAACATGGAGCTCATGATGCTGGTTTGTTTCTCCTAGCCATTTCCATCTCCCTACACATCTAAGAGGACTTAAGGCTTCTTCTACAACCCACATTTGTCTTTTTCGCAAACTCCTACTTTGTCATAGGCAGAGGGTCGTGGTTCCATAAAATAATCACTTTTTTCCCATAGAAAACCCCCAACTACTATGCCAATTGTTGGCAGGGGTGCCATACTAGGATTTTTCCAAGGAGATGATCCATAGAGGGAGGGAGTTTAGGGTGTCAAACCAAAAGTAATAATTCCAACAACCAAAATTATTTTTTCCACAATCTACCCAAACATTCCATCCAAATCTCTAAGGTGCTAAGTCAAAATTTATGCAAAGTCACGTCTCATTAAACATCATGCCAAACGTTAGTTTTTCAATGAAATGAATAAATCCATGATATGTTAGGAAGTCAAAATTAATGATCATGCCAAGTCTAAAAACTAGCTAAGTCACATTCCTTTTATCCTTATATCAAGACCAACCTTTTACCATAGAAAGGTAATTTCATGATATGCCTAGGAAGGTCAATGACCAATTATTCAAATAAAAATAATATAAAAATACCCCATTTAAATTATAGAAACAAACTCATATAATCCAATGGAGTCTATGTCAAGGTCTAACTATTCCAAAATGGGAGTATTAATTGAATGTTAAATCATCATGGCTAGCACCCAAGGATACATAATAAAACATAATGGGGAGAAAAGAAAGTTAAAACCAACAACACTAAAAGGGATTCAAAACACAATAATGAACATGAAAAATGACACTTGATCACATGACTTGAATAGGGATAGTCAGTGATCCCATAAATCATTAATTTGAATAAAAAACAAAATATGATACAAGTGATCACTCACACAAGGGTAAAAAATAATAAAGATGAAGTCACTGAATATCGAAAGAATCAATACGAACCATGACTACAACTATCAAATTGATATTTTACCTATCATTACCAAATGACTATTCATAAACTTTATTTTTTTTCCCAATTGTCAAAGTCCACCAATGAGCCTAGATTACTTAACTTGTCCCTTGAAAACACCAAACAACACATCAGCAGTACCTATTCAAGAAATATACATCAAATAAAATCTAATATAGACATAATAAGAGAGTATGTCATAACTGAAGTAGGCATATAAATCTACTTAATAATGCATTATAATCAATATCATAGTGTTTCCAAATGATCTTGCAAAGTTAACATGAGAATAACAATAAAATTATTCTCTAGATGGGGTTGTAACATTCTCCCCCTCTTAGAGAGGAGTTATCCTAATGAATACAATTAACAACCAAGGACTAGGCTGTCCATGGAGGCTCAATCATTTTATTTACAAAAAGATCCACTAATCAACCATCAATAGTTGAGTCTTCAACTAGGGTAGCTACCCTTGGTAATTTACCATAATCTATCAAGTATTGATATGTTACTTGTGTACTTACACAACTTAATCATTAAATTTATTAAGAATACTAGAATCTTACTTATAATTAAATCAATAAGATGTAACACACCATCCATGCATGAGACATTCAACCTCAATTATTTAACATTCCCAAGATGATTATAAATACAACCATGCATTCATTTAAACCAGGCCATAATAAATGATTTATTGATTCATGTGTCTTTTTATGAGACCAAGAAGAAAGATGGGGAAATACATAAGTAATTATACCATTAGATGTCTACACACATATCCAAACTTAGGTCATGATTCAATGTTTATGGCTCATAAGGCCATTCATTAATAAGTAAACAATTATTTACAATCTCAATAACATGTTTAACACCCCAAATCCATTCTTATTTTAGCATAAACCAATAGTATACCACCTTTTTTAGCATAGTTACATTGAGATTATTAAGATTCCACCAATTAAGTAGGTGTGACTTTTAATCCATCTTGGTAATGACAAACATTACCGACCAAGGGAACAAATTTTCCATATCAATAAATGCCAACAAGGATATTTTCAATACCTTTTAAGTAAAATTTTTATAGCCATTAGCTTATGTAAGATAGTAAAATTAATATTTCCATGTATTGAGATCAAAAATTTTGATAGTGAACCAATTTTAAGTTAGTTATTCCTCTTATCCTAAGGAAAATATTATCATAGAAATCTGCAACTTTTCATGATAAGAAGTCACAATTGTATAATCCAACTATATTCTTACATGTTTCAAAATCTAAAATAGTTTCTTTACCAACAAATATTATGATTTATGCATAACTTTATCAAAATTCATCATAGAATGATATCATAAGATAGTAACTCATTTTATACGGTTACTTCCAATTCAATTATTACCATTCATAGGTTAGTGCAGTATCCCACACTAACCACACTAAACATTGAATAAGACATCTTAGGAATTTAAATGTAACCCAAAGGATTACATCATTGTAACTATAACTTTTTGAGTTCATATGATGGTTATAGGGATCACAATGCTACCATCTTACTGAACTTACCTCATGGTAGCATTTAAAGGTACCTAAGATTCCAAATCCGCTCGATCAAGAGTTATGATTCTCCTCCTAAGCATAAAAATATCATACATACAAAAAATTATAAATATATTCCTCCCATAATATATCTATTAGGAATAAACAAAGGAATACCTCATCCATAGAATGTTTGCACTTACCATCCAACACATGCATATATTTCAGCAAGTACCACCTTGCTGATTTTGCATAAATTTCCAAATTGTAGGACTAGTTGGTGATTTAAAAGGCCATATAATAAAATTCCACATGGGTTTTTTTTTTTTTTTTTTTTTACAATAACCTCCAAGAGGTTGTTAAAGTAATGTTAAATATGTAAAATAACTATTATGCACTAATATCCTAGGACCAATATGTGGTGCTCATGGTGCACACTCTAAATAAATTAAGCAAATACCTTGTGCAAAGGGGAATAGTGGGTTTTCAGCCTATGAGAGACCCCACTCCCTATCCCATACTCGATCTTGAACCATTATGGACATAATGTTTCTCTACCCTCAACTTCATACTTCCATCGATGCTAATAACTAGAACAATGATGTAGGATTATAAAATACATAACAACACTATACCTTGGAAAATTAATCATAGGATTTAAATTCTAAAATATTAATTATATTACATAAGTGTTTAGTGTTCAAAGTTATATAGTTTAACAACATACTATCACATACATAGCATGACATATATATTTGAACACCTAGACAACCAGATTGATAACATAAAATGCTGACATATTGCACATGGTTAATCACTTCACACATCACAAGTGTTTATATAATATATAATAATGTAAATATATAATGTAACTACATAATATATACACATTCAAATACAAGTAGTTATGCAAAGGTATTTTTCACATTAATATAGTTGAATAGATAGGCTAGTGAAATAAAAGGGTCCATAATTCCCATTGGTACACTTGATGTTTAGATGCCATCAAAATGACATTAGAAACCCATAAAATAGGACAACATGATCATTCATAGGGATATTTTCTTAGGATCACCTTCTATCAATGAAGGTTGTGTTCCAACAAGGATTATAAAATCTATCTCTGTGAGTTTTCAAAATTTTACCAAAAATGTTTGCATGTCATATATAGATGGATCATGCTACCGAATAATAGTAAGAGATACCCAAAACTTCCTAACATACCAAATAAAGTTAGTCACACTCACCCCACTAGGCCCTCCAAGCTTGATCCACACCCTTTATCCTCCTAAGATGCTATACCTTAGCCTCATTGGATGGATTTCTTATGCAATCTATCAATGGCCACCAAGGTATTGTCTCACAATTCCAACAACAAGCTTATATCACTCTTCTATAAATTGGCATAATCTAACAAGTCAAAGGTCTAATGGTAATGCTTGTTTTAACACAACATTACTCTTGAAAAGGGTGAGCTTAGCCAAGGCTCAAGGTAAATGCTATATGACTACCATGGGAATCATAATTTATCATAATCAACAAGTTCAATCGAAACTTTCAATAAACATATTCATGTATGTAAGACATATCCAATATCATAATGGTCATCCTCATGGGTGTCAAACATAGCCAAGTTTCAAATCGGTATCCCCATGAATTCATAACTCACCGAAGATCAAATTAAACATCCTAATGGATGTAAATCATATCCATGGTCATCATACCATCCTCATAAAATCAAACATATCCATGATTAAAATATACATCATAGATGCAAAACATATCTATGATGAAAATAAACATTGTACATATTTATTAACTTTAGTCCTTTTAGAGTTATATAACCACATGCTTCTCTAATTTAACTTAAAATAAGTCAACAAGATCAAGACTTATTTGGCTGAAATGCATAAGTTTTGATCATCACAAGATGCCCATCCACTTCTAAGATATGTAATGGTTGTAATCCAACCAAATAACATCTTAGACAATAAAAAATTTTTAGATTTTACTTACAAGTCCATTACTTTAAATGAGCCAATTATTAAAAAACATTTGTCATATCATTATAATTATTACAATGCTATCACTAGCCATGTATAGTGACACCTAGGCCAAGCCATAATTTATAGTGGTTTGTAATATCTATTCAATAATGTAACTTCATGAAATTTTTGCTAAACCATAAAAAATTTGTTATATTTGAAAAAAGAGGTAAGGGGTAGCCTTGCTGAATGCAATTAGCTTATCCTGTGAAGATGGTTTTACTCCACTAAAACTATCTACCTTGATGTGTCATACTAGATCTAAAAAATTTAGAAGTTGAGATCCTTTAATCGAATAATAATAGGATATTCTAGCTCCCTAAGCAAGAATTTATTTATCAAAGGAACTAACACTAGTTAACACATCCACACAAGTTCATAGGTTTCTAACATCTCAAGGTACTCCCTTTACAAGCATAGAGCTCAAGCTCTACTATCTTACTTAAGTAATACATCCACTTCACACCCTATTAAGCCCTCCAAGTTTAGGTAGAACCCTCAATCTTCCCTAGGTCGTAATGTTCTGAAATTCTCATCCATACAAGATAATAATAGATACTGGACATTATTCCTTTAATTCTAAGAGTGAAGCCTTTATCACTTATCTCCCATCAACTCAATCATAAAATTCAATGTTTAGTAGGTAAATCTTACCCTAACATAACTGGATTTGATAAGGGTTAGCCCAACCAAGGCTATGGGTGATAACAATTGACATTGAAAAAATTCATATTCCTTGTATTCATTTCTTTTAAGAGATGAGTGGAACTTCTAGCATACTAGAATTTACAACACAACACTTTAATATTTTGCCCAAAAAAACTAAGTGCCCTTATAGATCACTTCATAACTCTACCTGATTGGGATAATTCATTAGTCGCAATGTAGCAACTCTTTATTTTCTAGAGTTCCCTTGATCAAAAACACTACTTTGATACCAGATGAAACAACCCCAATTTTTTTCTAAGAACCATTGGTATTAGTGTATAAAATGACACTATGTGTTAGGACCAAACATAATCAGATAAGCTGAGACAACATCAAAGTGTTTTTTCACATAAGGGTGTTCCAAATCAGCATTCCATCAAGAAACATGAGACATGTATCTATGATTAAGTCACCAATAAAGAGCTCTATATGAGAAATTATCCTTGTTAAGGAGTATATAGTTTAAGATGTATTGATATGCGTACACACACTGATGAACTCTAGACTCTATACAATACTGGTTACTCCCACTAATATGACTATTTATTGGTTACCTAACTCTACTTAATATATTGGGCATCTAATAGAGTCCTAATTAAGATTTGAAGATACAAATACATCTTGACATCTAACCCGATGTTAAACCCAAACATAGAAATAAAACAATAAAAAAGTTTACTCTATATCATATGTAAATAGAAAACCTTAAGAAACTAGATCATCTGATGTAAAATATGTCCGAAGGTGGACTACATTCTTAGCCACTCAGATTGGTACTTAAGGAAGTCTATTCAACTATCATGAAATACCTAACTTATTGCCAATGTAGCCTAAAATAGACCAGGCAAATCCAAAGAGATATTCACCAAGATTCCATATATCGAATCTTAGATTTAGTATCCATAGAACCACACACTTGTTTGATGGATCTTATCTTGTAGTTAAATAATTAATCTTAAAATGGAGAGAGTTCCCATAACATGGTTTTACCATTAACAATGAGTCTAACAATTCCTTTAGTTTCATAAGCCTTTAGTTAAATATATAGTACAAGTCAACAAGTATTAATGGTTCCTTATGGTATGCAAAATTATATAATAATTTTACCCATATAATTAAATGAACATATCCATGACAGATTTAGGTTTAATTAAAACATATTCGGTTGTATAATTATAATTCTAGCATTTGAGATATCAAAGTAAATACTTAATGGTATTATCTTTCTGTACTTCATCATTGTAGCAACAATAGTGCAGTAAATGGTTACAATATCTAGCTCTAGAGGACTCAGGACATAGTCATCTATGCACAAACTATATGAAATTATAAATGCATCATGTCTATAGATCGATCCTAGCTTGGAGAAGATAGAGCATACCTACACTTCTGATTGAGAATTATTAAATGGGAGCATGACTAATATGGGGATCTACTAGACTTGATTAGGGGGTCACTTATCATAGTACACTATGTGAGGTAGGTTTTTAAAGCCTACAATCTAACATAATCATGAAAAAACCCTAAAAGAGTCATAAGGTTTGATATTTCACTTATGATGATAAATAGGAAAGTAAATCTAATCTAGTACACACCAAAGCTTGTGACACAATAAAGGGGTTAATAAAGAAATCAAAACATGTATAAGAGAATCTCAATTAAGCTAAGTATGAGTAAGAACCTAATACATGTAATATGAAGAGTAATATTATTCGAGCAAAAACTTATGCTACTTCTATCTACTAAAGAGAGAAAAATAATGTAAGAATATACTTACTTGAATATGAACCCATCAAGACTCAATCTCTCCCTTGGCCAAAGTGGTTTCACAAGAGGTATTTTTGGTTTGTAAGGATCAGTATGAAAGGTCAAAGCATCCAAGACTTATCCCTAAGACTATATTCTCCAAGTAGAAACCATAAGCTAAGACTCCTTAAGCAGAATGGTGAAAGAGCTGATTGTGAAGAAGTGTAATTGAATAATGAATCTTGATTGCATATTTAAAATAATCATAAACTGAACTTGTATTTATAGGTAGATCTTGCCCTAAATCCTTCTATAAATGTTGGTTGTATAGGGTCAGCCATTATTGACCCTCTGTCCTTTTAGGAATAATTCACTAGATCTAAGCTAGGTCAATCGTAAAGCTAACAAACCTAAAAAGTTAAAAATATCGCTAAATTGTATAGGGTCAACCATGGTTGACCTAAGATAGGTGATAGTATAAAAGGGAATTAAGGAAAGAAAATAAGGATGGAAAGAGGAAAAAGACTAGAGGAGTGTGCAAGGGAGGAGTAATAGCTTAAAGAATGGATTTAAGATCTAGTTGGATTGGTACTAATGTGGCAATAAGGGAAAACAATCTTACAAAGCACCAAAGGTTTGCCAACCACTTTCTCAGTGCACACCTTAAGGCATGCACTCAAAGAGATTCAATCTGAATTCCTTTAAGAAGTAAAATACTAGTATTTGATAAAAGTTAAAAATATTATGTGTATATATATGCCCCATTCGAAGCTCATCATGTGTCACTAAGGTACAATAGGAGATGGTGCTTTGAGAAAGAACATATTAACACACAATGTTGATGCTAAAAAAAAGTTGTAGTATTTTAAAGAAAAAATAATTGAAAGTAAATGACTGAAAGTAAATAGCTAAAAATTAAATGTGATTTGTACCTTAAATTAACTTTATCATGGGATGGTTGTCTATTGTGTTGTTAGTTTTGATTATGTAGGGTGCAGAGACTAATTTCAAAAAACCTAAGAATACAAAATTAAAGAGCAAAAACAAACAAACATAAGAAAATCCAAAATAGTTGGTGCTATGAGGACAGGACATACTTGGAAAATTTGGCAAGCTGGGTTTACAAGTGTTATGTTAGACCAAATGAACAACTAAAAAACAAGAGTAAATTAGGTAACCAAAACTCCAAGGCTACTAAAGACTAAAAAACTCAAACAAGCTATCCTTAAGTAAGAAAGGAAAACTCACCAAGTCAAACCAAGGATACATGTCAAATAGGATGGTAAAAAAAAATAAATCAATAGTAAAAGACTAAACAAAATGGTAAAACAACATTGATGAGTGAGCAGTAACAATCCATATCTCACTCAATAATGGAAAAAGGTGCATAAAAAGGGAAAACAACATTCATGAGTGAGAAGTAATAAGCCAACCTCACTCACTAATGGAAAAAGGGTATGGACTTTGTCTATAATAGTAGGATAGATAAACAATGGGACATGATAAAAGGAAAGTAAAGAAAGTCAATAAATGTAAATCATGGTGAAAAATAAATAAGGAATCCATAGCTTCTCAAACATGTTTTGCTCTAAGGATAGATAAAACTAAAACAAGGTAGTGCTAGCATGTTTTTTAAGAGGTGAAGAAAAAAGAATTAAGGAAGAAGGTAAAATATATTTGGAATCATAATTTGTATATCAAGGGGGAAATAAAATGGGTGGAGGGGAGAATGGAGCAAAAACTAAGGTAGAGGAACTCTTAATCAAAGTTAAGACATATAAAGTAGGTTTGTCAAAATAAGAGGACTTTCAATCTTAAGGATTATGAAGAGATTCTCTTAGGCACACAACTCTTAGGTCAACAAATGGAGTATAAAAATCATCTCATGAAGGCTATATGTATGAAAATTAAAATGGTACTTCCTTCCCACAACATGTTCCCCATTCCTCAAGACCCCTTATAGAGCCATCAGTCTACTTTGAAGATTGGCTACTTGCATGAGAAAGTAGGTAGCACCATATAGTTTTTATTTAATTTTCCTTTTCCAATCTACTATCCTACCACACCCCAAAGGACCTCAATTCTATGTGAGTTTGATTGATGAGTTTGAGATTCTATTAGAGATAGGAAATGTTCTTATAATCACATATTTTGGTGTGAATTTGAATTTTGAGATTTGTATGTTTCCTTTTAGATAGCATTGCCTTTTGTTTTCAAATGATTTGGCTTTTAATTTTCCTGATGGATTTTTCTATTCCTCCTCCATATGGAATTTTAAGACAAAACATGGGTGCTAAATATGCCTTTCATTTCTATAATTAGGACTTGGTTTCTAAGAGAGAGAACTTCAAAGAGTATGGGTTCTAAAAGTCTCATAAATCTAGGTGAAATAAAAATTCTATCTTGACTTCGACCTTGTTTTATCTAATGTGGAGATGAAAGGAAGGGGAAATCAAGAGTAATGACACATGGATAAAATTTTAAATAATTCAAATCATAAAAAATGTGACAAAGGGAAAAATGGATACAAAGACAATAAAGTGTGATTCCTTATCATGACAATGATAGAAATGAAGGAAAACGTGCTAAAGAAAATTGTTGTGCAGATTTCATCTAGTAAAAGAAACAAAAACTAAAGTTGAGAACAAGGATGAATAACATGAAAAGGTGGTAATTTTATGAGGGTCAGGTCCCTATCCAATATCTTACACTACATCTACATAAATAAGGGAAAAAAAAAAAAATAGATGGTATTTTTGTGACGGATGTTGGCTCCTATCTATGGTCTTACAAAACAACTCACAAAAGAAAAACCTAAGGGGTGCCAAAATAAAATTTAAAAGAAAAACATATGATAAAAATAAGTAAAACATGGTGGTTTTGTGAGGAATGTCAGGTCCTATCCATGGTCTTATAAATCAACTCACAAAAGAGAAAGCCAAGGGGTGCAGAACAGAAGAGAAAATCCAAGAAGATAAAGAAGACTATGGTACATCAGGAAACCAAAAGAACAAAAGGGAGGACTAAAGTTTTGTGAAAAGAAGGAACTCGATATAGAGGGAGAGATCCATGCTTAATTAACCTATAGAAAGTGTTAGATATATGTAGATAGAAAGCATGAAAAGAAGGAAATGTTTAGGCAAAGTACTTTTTGAGGAATTAAGCATTGGTAGGATCTTTGAAAACATGGCCTTAATGGTTTGAAGTTGGTAGGTGCTTCAACCAAGAATTTATTTAACTAAGTATGGCCCCCACCATTTTTTATTGTATTTACCTTCTTTGTCATGAGTGTAGTCTAATTTAAGGCAATATAACCAACATTAAAAATGTGGATTTTAACACGTTTGTTATGTTGTTTGGCAATGTGAGCCTTATATTGGCAGTTATGTTATAAAACAAAATGATGATGTTCATCACGAAGATCAAATGTATGAAGGTAAAGTTCACATAATTCTTAATCAAGAATAATACTATGAAGAGATATATAAAGAAAAAGAATCTCAACTTCTAAAGGAAGGACCAACTCAAAACCATAGACTAGAGAAAATAGAGTTACTCTAATGGTATTATGTATGTTAGTTTGATAGGCCCAAAGTGTAGGGTAAAGATGAATATTCCAATTTGTAAAGGTTTCATGAATTATATTTTGGAGAATTTTTTTTTAGGATTTTATTAGTGGCCTCAGTTTGTCTATTACATTGTGTATGATAGGGTGTGGGAAAGTTGTGATTGATCTTGAATTTGTTGAAAAGTTGTTTAACATGTTTATTTTTGAAGTTACCACCATTATCTGAAATGTGGTATGGGGAATGCCAAAATAGAAAATGATTTGATTGAAAATAAATTTGGAAATGGTAGGGCTGGTGATATTAACAAGGTTAATGACTTTTACACACATGGTAAAATATCTAGTAGTAGTGATGATAAAAACATGCCCATCTTAGGAGTGAGTAGTTTTGCTAATGAGATTGAATCCCTATGTGGAAAATGGCCAAGAAGATTTGATAGTTTGAATTTTGGCTGGAGGTGAATGGATTAGATCATCATGAAGATAATAAGGATTACACTTCTTAGAATATTCAATTGCATCCTTTTTAAGAGTAGGCCAAAAGTAACCCATATGTAGGCATTTATGTGTTATAGGATGTCTATTATAGTGGCCACTACAAACACCCCCATGTGCTTATTCAATAATAGGAGTGAACTCATATTACATAACACAATAGAGTAAGGTACCCTTAGCATTATGATAATAAGCCATTTAGGGGACAAATAGTCTAATTTCCCCAAGTTTGTCTAAATAAATATGAATGTTAGGAATAGAACAAGGAATGGGCATGTTGATGATATCACTAATTTTATTAGGGTTAACATAGATGTCATGGAGAGAGGCTAATAATCTTAATAATTTTCCATATGTGACTCCAAAGACACATTTGTAAAGATTAAGTCTAACTTTATATTTAAAGAGATGATCAAAGATGATGGCAAGATTTGAAAGGTGGTTCTTATGATGTTTAGATTTATCAATAAGATCATCCACATAGGTTTCAAAAAATTTATGAACGAGATCATGAAAAATGTGAGTCATTATTCATTTGTAAGTGGCTCTAGCATTTTTGAGGCTGAAGGGCATTTTGACATAGTAATAGGTTCCCCATTAAGTGGTGAAAATAGTCTTATGTTGGTCTTAAAGAGTGATATGAATTTGATTGTATCTCGAGAAGCCATCCATAAGAGAGAATATTTTGTAACTAGCCATGGAATCAATAATGGTATATGTTGAAAGTAAAAGGAATTTATCCTTAAGACAAATAAGATTAAGATTGTGAAAATCAATACAAATGTAAATGAACATAGTGACTTTCTTTTGAATGAGAACAATGTTGGAAACCCATTCAGAATAATCCATTGATTTGATAAATTTAGCACCAAGTAATTTGATGATTTCCTTATGACATAAAGTTAAAATTTCAGGTGAAAATTTTTGTTGCTTTTGATTCATAGGCTTGGCATCGAGATAGGTAATGATATTATGCACCAAATTGTTAGGTTCAATACTAGGCATGTCCTCATAGGACCAATAAAAATCTTCATGAAATTTGACAAAGAGTAAGTTGAAATTATCAAGTTTAGTAGGTGAGAGTTCTTGAGAAACTATAATTGGTTGAGGATAAGATGGAGTACCATATTTTATGTGAGTGGTTTCTTCGATAAGTATGAAACTACCATCTTAAGAGTGTTATGGTGGATTGGGTAAGGAAAAAATTGGATTTATTTTAGGATCAACACTAGCAATGAATTTGTTGAAGCAAGGAGTTTTAGTTTTTAAATTTCCTAGTTTATAATGCTACCAAGGAAGTTGAGATTCTAAAGCATAAATTAACTCAAGGATAGATTTGTCACTAGGCAAAGTCAGAAGAGGACCATAATACTCAACATCTACTTCAGATCTAAAATTTTATTTCCATGGTGATCATACTTAGAATGTATCTACTGAACATCAGTTGCCTTGGCATCAAGTATAATTTGGGAGTATAAGAAGTAGATGGAGTAGAAGGGATTGGTGTGTTGGTGGATTTGATAATGGGAGAAGGATTAGATATAATGATTGGATAAATAGATGGTAAACGAAATATAGATATTTTTAGAGGTTCAAAAGGTATAATTTGCTATACCACCCAAGGAATATTGATAAGAGGAAAATTGATAAGAGGTACATGACCTTAAAAATCTAAGGCATGATCCATAAAAATGATATGAATGTCCTGATTAAAATCATGAATTTGGGCTAAGGTTTTCTAATAATGTTGGATATCCAAGTCTGTAGATTGATATTGAGACATGATAAAGTTATCATCATATGTTGGAGAAATCATACATGCTTGAGAATCTAGGGGAGTTTTAGATGATGAAATATTGACATTAATGAATGTACAAGGAGACATGATGAGAGGATCTTGAAATAATTTGGCCTCTCCAAAATCATTTTAAGTGAAGACATCTTATGATAGAGAAGACTCTTAAGCATTGCATGGAGGGGGAAATTCAATAATCTCATCCATGAGAGGAACAATATGGTCTCTTAGTAAGAGAGAAGGAGGAAGCCATTATGAAATGTAGGGAGGTAACTTGGTGCTATTAAAAGTATTTTGAAACTCATTAGGCTCATCATCATAAGAATCCACAAGATTAACTTGTAAATTAGGATTCATGTTGATAAACTTGGGTAAAAGAACACTATTAATCTTAGGAATTGTAGGAACATGATATTATGATTTAGGATTAAGTAATTGGATACACTGTGGGTTAGGATCAACTTCATGATTATATCATTTTTCATTATGTAAGAATTCAATACATTGATTATTGGAAGAAGCAATGGCCCTCATTCAATGAGTCCATAGACGAACAAGGAGTATGTTATAAGATAATGGAAGATCAAGGACCATAAGCTTAGTTTGAAGTATTTTAGATCCAAAGGTTAATGGAAGACAAATACAACCAAGTGGATTTTGATTTGTCTTATCAAAACCATGAAAAGTAAGACAAGTTTGCTTGAGATGATCTTTGTTATAACCAAGTTGTTGGATGAGCCATAAAGATGTTACATTAATACCAGAGCCTTCATGAACTAGAACTTTTCAAATATGAGTGGTATTAATGGATACTTTGATAAAGAGTGGTAGATCATTGACATGAAGAAGACTCTCATCATTGATCATGTCCTCTTCAAGGAATTCAATAGAGGGTTTGGAATAAGGACACATAGTTTTAATGGTATTCATGATGGCAAGTTGAGATTCGATATAAGGTGGTTTTTCATCTATAGAAGAAGGATCTTCAATCTCTTGAATTTGTTTCATAAGAAATTTATGATGATAAGGTGAAATGTAAACCAACTCCATAAGTGGAATCTTACAAGGCATAAAGTTAACTTCTTCAAACAAATTCTAATGAGACTTAGAAGAACCAACACAAGGTTTGAGAGGCAAATTAGACTTTCGAGTAATAAATGTGGTTGGAGGATTGAAAGGAGGGAGTTGTTCCTTAGGTGCTTTTGAATCAAGATTTGTAGTGGTAGTATGTTTAAGAATTTATTCCTCCAAATATGGATTTTTAGGCTTGGTAATGGGATCCTTATGAGTTGTTTTATGATGATAATTGACTTTACAAGTATTGAAATATTGAAACTTGTTAAAGTACTGGTATTAATCAACATTAATGGTACAAACATCCTTAGAAGTTGATTGATTATCTAAAGATGATTTTTTATTATTAGATGTATAAGCTTGAAAATTTGTAATTTTTCTAAAGTAGAAGATTATTCTTGATGACGAAGGTTGATCATAACTTCATGGTTGAATGAAACACTAAACATATAAGAGACAAAAAATTTAGTGAGCCCTTTACAATATTCATGAGAATTACTAATGATTGCATGGATCCAACAAAATAGGTTGGGGTCATATCACTTAAGAGGAGAATTAGGATAGATGAAATGTTTTGAGGGCAATGAAAATTATTTCATTTGTTGAACCAAAAGAGGTGTATGAGAAGGCAAAGGAACATCAGTTTTTTCAACTCCTTTTTTGGTTTACAAAGTATTACTAGTGATAAAATAAGATGTTTGCAAAGATCCTTTAAGAATTTTATGATTAGGTTCAAATTTATTCATAAGAAATACTTAACATTTATCTTGATCAAGAGCTTCATTTAGTCCTTGGGGATCAAAGGTTTAAACCTTATATTTGAGGGTGGGAGTCAAAGTGGTGATAAAGAGTTTGAATAAATTATCATCAATCACGTTATGGTTGGATTTATGAGCTAAATATTTTCATCTTTGAATAAATTCATAAGTTGATTCAGTGGGAGATTGCTTAGCATTGATGAAGTGGATAAGATAATTTTTGGGATGATCATTGTGTTAAAACTCTTTAACTAAAGGATTAACCAAATCTTAAAGTTGCCAAATAGAATGTTGGGGTAGTTTATTAAACCATTCTAATACAACACAGGTAAAATTTTAACTAAGATTTTAGGTACAACAAAGGCATTAGTTTGGATCCACTCTTTGTAAAGGTTGCCAAAGGCATTGAGAAATTGATTAGGGTCTTTAGTCCCATCATATTTGATAGTTAGAGATATGTTACCAATATCAATGAATACAATAAAGGGGGATATAAAGTTTGAGGAATAACATTTCCTGAGGAATCCCAAAGAGGTGGAGGAATGAAATTGGGATTAGCTTGAGGATGCATAGTTTGAGGTTGATTAGCCACATTAATTAAATGTTGTTGAAGCTACATCATTTGGATGGTATTAGAATTTTTCATTATGTTCATTTTTTGGATAACTTGGGATAAAATTTGGGTCATATTAGGAGGTGGGTTGGTGTTAGTAGGAGCACTCCACAAATTAGTGTTAGGGAGAGGATTGATAGAAGAAGGATTACTAATGGGATTGTTAAGTAAACTTGTATCAATTACTCCCACATTAGTTAAAATATTTTGAGGATGAGAAGTGTCCCAGTAAGTAAGGAAAGGGTTAGATACATCAACTTCATCTTGATGTGTTATTTACACCATGTTATATTTCATATATGAAGAAGGAAAAAAAGTGCCCCAAGAGTGATGGAAATCTTGGGAGGAAAAGATAGGGATAAATGAACATCCCATATAGTATCTAAATGGATTCAAGCTATATAAAAATATTCTGATAGGATACTTCATTCTGAGTTAAGAGAGATGAACAAAATACAAAACTGAAGAAATAGGGAACTATATTGATATGAAGAAGAAAAATAGAAAATAGCACATGGTCGACCTAGCATAGAAAACATGGTTTGAAAATAGTATAGGTTTGGATGAGTCAATCTAGTATAGTAAATAGAGGTATATAGAAGAGATAAAAAGGGGTTGTATATAGTACAAGATCAGCTAGGTCAATCTTGTATAGTACACAAAGGATAGACAAAGGTACTAGGTCAACTAGGTCAACCTAGTACAACATATAGGAAAGAAAAGAAAACTTATAATAGGTTGTGAATTGAAACAAGACAATTTTTTAGCTAATCTATGCAAGTAAGAACTAAAGGGGAAAAAAATTCAATTATATCAATGTTAGCCAATCCAATTGAAGCACATAATATAAAACCTTGTACTAACATTGGATAATGGAAGTTTTTGTACCTACAATTGAGTAAAGAACAAGAAATAGACTTGAAAAGTAAAGAGATGACTAATTGGTCAATCTAAGATGTTTATTAGATTATTAAGAAATGATTTTAAATTTGATGGAATGTTGGCTATAAGCAAGGAACTAAATAGTAATCTAAGGATGGTTTTAGGTAGTTTGGGATGAAAGGGACTATAGTGGTAATATTTTAGTCTTGGTATTGGGGCCTACCCTCTCATTTCACAAACCAAAACAATAAGTGTATCAAGTGATTTTCCAAAACATACCATTAACCAAATTTTGTACTTGATCAGAGTATCAAGTTGACTTCCCCCTTGGTGATGAAATCCAAGTAGGTTGGCCTTGGGTAGACAAATGTTAAAGTGCTTTTTTGGATTATGTAATTTGGTTGTGTGTGCATAAAATAGAAATAGTGAAACTAAATAATTAATTAAAAATCCCATAATTAGACTATGTGAACTATTCTAAGTATGGAAGAAATAAGAAAAGAAATGTGTGAACTAATTACTAACATATAGAGATTAATTCCAAATTGAAATAAGGTATAATGTTGACACAATATGCATAAAATATAAAATAGGTTTGATAGGGTCAAAATTGTATTATGAAAATAAGGTTTGAAAATGAAGAGGGTTAGCTAGGGTTGACCTAGTTATTCAAAAAAAGTATAGAACATAGAGTAGGGTTGATAGGGTCAATCTAATTGACTATGTAGGAGAAATTTTGAGGACTACAAAATCTGAAAGGAAAGATAGAAAAGAAAGATATAGTGAGATAGAAAGGAACCTTGGTGGATCAGAGATGATAATAATGAAGATAACTAGTCAAGAACCATGGAGTATGGTTAAAAACTCTACTAAATGGATCAACTAGATTGATCAAGCTTTGCATAATCTTGATACTAAGTGCATGAAAATGTAATGGGTCAATTCTAGTCAACCTAGTAGTCTAAACTAGAAGCTTGAAAATGTATAGGGTCGATATAGGGTCGACTGGGTCAACCTAGTAGTCTAAACAAGAAGTCTAAAAGTCTTGAAACTTATACTAGGTTATCGGAGTCGATCTTGTTGCATGTTCTTATAAGCCTACACATAGAGATTAGATCTGGGTCGACAGAGTTGATCTAGTATGAGAGATATATGATAAAAATAATGCTAAAAATAATGAAAGAAAGTAAAATAAATATTGTAAGGGTTAGTTTCACATCAGGTTCATTAGAATGTAGGTAATTAGAAATGCATCATGTCTATAAATCGATCCTATCTCAGAGAAGATATAAAATACTTACACTTCTAATTGGAAATACATTCTTTAAGCTCGAGCATGACCAAGATGGGCATCTACTAGACCTAATTAGGGGATCACTTGTTTTAATACACCATGTAAGCTAGCTTTTAGAATCTTAAAATCTAACACAATAATGAAATAACCCTAAAAGAGTCCTAAAGTTTTATATTTCACTTATGCTAATAAACAAGAAAGCAATTCTAATCTAGTGCACACCAAAGTTTGTGGCACAATAAAGGGGTTAGTAAAGTAATCAAAATATGTATAAGAGAATCTCAAATTAAGTTATTTATGAATAAGACCCTAATACATGGAATATGAAGAGTAATATTATTCATGCCAACACTTATGCTACTTATATCTACTAAAGAGAGGAGAAAAATTTTAGAATATACTTACCTAAATGTGAACCCATCGAGACTTAATCTCTCCCTTCGCCAAAGGGGCTTCAAAATAAGTTGTTGTGGTTTGTAAGGATCACTAAAAAAGGCCAAATCATCCAAGACTTATCCACAATATTATATTCTCCATGTATAAAACCTAAACTAAGACTCCTCAAGTAGAATGGTGGAAGAGAAAATTGTGAAGAAATATGAGTGAATAATAAATCTTGATTGCATATTTAAAATAATGAGAAAATGATCTTATATTTATAGGTGGATATTGCCCTAAATCCTTCCAAAAATGTTGGTTATATAAGGTCAGCCATGGTTGACCCTATATGTTTTCAAGGATAATTCACTAGATCTCAACTAGGTCAACCAAAATTTTAACAAACCTAAAAAGTGAAAAATACCCCTAAACTATATAGGGTTAACCATGGTTAACCTAGTACAACTAATAGTCCAAAAGGGAATTAAGGAAATAAAAGGAGGATGGAAAGATGAAAAAGATTAGAGGAGTGTGTAAAGGAGGAGTAATATCTTAGGGAATGGTTTCAAGAGCTTGTTGGATTAGTAATAATTTGGAAATAAGGGACAATAATCTTGTGAAGCACCAAAGGTTTGCCCACCCCTTTCTTGGTGTACCCCTTAAGGCATCCACTTAGAGAGATTAAGTCTTAACATGTTCCTGCAAGATGTAAAACATCATTATTTGATAAAATTTGAAAATATTATGTGTATACACAAACCATCAATGAATCCATGGTTTAATAAGGAAGGGAAACATAAATGACTATATATATTCAATGAATCTGAAGTGCCTTTTAGCTGGATGGAATCTATTCAAATATAATCAACTTCCACAATTATTTTATTAATAAGTGAATATGAAACAAAAATATAGATTCATGTTATGCAACATAAACTCCATATGCCAAGCTTGGCCATATATATGTAGGCATACTAAAATAAGATAAACAACACATTCCAACTTATGTAGTGGTTTTGTTGTTTCAATGGATACATATATAATGAAAATGCATATTAAATCAAATGAGAATCATTAGAAGAGTTCTTCCTCTACAATATATGTATAACTAATTTACGGAGGGTAGATTAAATTGATAACCATTATCCTCAACAAATTAATATAGTTATATAAAATGTTTCCATCTCTTATATATTATAAAAAGCACCGTGATTCCATAGATATTATGTATGTACTAAAAGGTTTACAACCATTAGGTTAAACTCATTTTCAAGATATATAAACACTTGAATTATACATGGAATTCTAATGACTTGTTCCAAATAAACAAACCCATCAATAAAGTTCATTCATATACCAAACTCAACATCCAAGTCTGAAAGTGTTTTACCAAAATAGTTTCAGCTCTATTAGGATCAAAGAGGATGAAATAAAGTCACTTGAAGAGCATATGATAACTATAAATATAGATTTATAAAATCTATTTATTCTCTACATTATATATGAAGGCATAAATTTAGCTGATATATAGATTATTCCAAAAACTCAAAAGAGTTAAACATGTTTAATTGTAAGTATTTCTAGCAAAATTGTTAAGTCCATAATAACTCAACTTTCAATTTAAAAGTATAAAAAAATGAACATAATCTAAAAAAGTAACAATATCATGTTCGTAATCAAAATAATAATTACCAAGGTAATGTACTACATACATATTCATTCACAAACCATTGACCATAACTCTATTTAGCAACCTTTATCAAAACATCATCTATTAAAGCCTACTTTTCATACCTATTGGAACAAGAAGAGATTCAGGATAAAATGAATAACTTAGTAACCATGATCAATTGAATTTTAATGCCAATTGGTAACCTTATTCTGATAGCTGTAATCATCCTTATGGTTTGAATATAACCAAATAAAAACCATCAAGATCATTCAAACTAAAACATATAATATACATCAAGGTGAGATACCCCTCATGTTAAACTATAACAAAATAATATTGTACTATTCACCTCCATATGCCCATATGATAAATATTATAACATTAGTGAATATGAAGTCAAGAGTACTTATTGATCAAATGTATTCATCTATCTTTAAGTAACAATAGTAGTAACAATAATTTAATTTCATCATGAATTATAAAAACTACCATATTACAACCACTCAATAAGTATGAAAAATTAGAATTATATAAGTGAGCCAATAGTTGATTGATATATGTACATCATGATACTACCCAATATGAAATAATGATCACCATGCATCTGTAATAATGTCATGTCACCGTAATCCATGATATAGTTCTCAAATCATAGTCATACAAATAATTTATATTAAAAAAACCATTATGATCAACAAATATATACAGCGTACTAATAGGATGGATACATTAGTCATAAGCTTAAAAATCTAATCCAAAGGTGATAAATACATGATACACAAGATGAAAATCTCCAAGGTACATCTTGATGAGCCCAACCATCAATGGCCCTAACCACCCCAAGCATCAACTAGATGGTGGAATCAAGCATCTGAGTTTTACCAAAAAGTTATGGGCATATAGGTGACATAGCCATGGTACACCATTGAATCACCAAACATTTAATAAATCAACATAAAACAACAAGCAATAAACACCAATTCTAAAATCCTAACCAACACCACAATAAATGATAACTCGTACAACACTCAAGCTAAAACAAGAAAAGGGCATTTTTCCAAGGGAGCATAAGAGTTTTGCTCAACTTTCTAGCTTTAAACTTAGGAAGGCATATTTAGAGGTAAATTTGCGTTCATGTTTTTGGAGCCTCAATGTATGAATTGTTAATCTAAAATTCACTACCAAAAACTCTCATATTTCCTCAAATTATAATATCATTCAACCAACTCAAGACTTTAAAAAGTAATCCATTCACAACAAGATCAAGGGAAGATATTAGATTTAATTCACTATGAATATAGTTAATCCAAGATGGTAAAGTTTACCACTTACTAATGTGGATAATTATGACCAATAACAACACTTAAAACAACTCACTCATAAGAAATTATAGCTTATATAAAACATTGATAGTTTCCACACTATATTCTAAGGTCGATATAATTTATGAAAAATAATCCAAAGGAAAATGAGGCCGAGGTCAACCATTAACAAACCCCAAATTAGACACATTCAATGAAATTTTAAAAGATAATATGGTTGATATATTTACACCATTATCATATTGTCTAAAGGCATTATAAATAACATTCCCCAAAATAAAGAAGGCATATATGCACACATAAACAACCTTGTAGGCCAAAAGCAAAAAATATATTGATCAGGCCTTTAAGTATAGGACAACCATGATTTTTAAAAAACTTATGGTGTTTTAATACAGACCACAATTCTAATTTTAGTGTTTTTTAAAAAAATCTTGGGTATTCAATGATACCCTACTTTCAACTTAACCCATGTAGGGCATATCCCTAAGGCTATTTTCATATAAAAGTTTTCCAAAAAATCAAATTCTCACAATCCCATGTAGGTGACTTGTCCTAGCAGATCAAAATGTGATAAAAAATCTAAATCGATTCATTCATATATGCATATGGATTTATTTATTTATTTTTAATCAACTTCAAACCACATAATATTTAACAATATTATCCAACATAGATATAATCAATTTTCCTAGTTTATATGGGAATTTAGAATGTGGTTTCATTTATTTCCATCATACCCGAAATCCATAGAGACCTATAGTTCCAACATTGTCCATAAAATTTAAGGCAATACTTTCAAAATTAATTATAGGCTTCACATGGAGGTCATGATGTTGATTTGTTTCTCCTAGCTATTACCATATCTATGCACATCAAAGAGGACATAGGGATTTTTCCATAGGCCACATTCAGGCTTTTTCCCCCAACCCCTACACTGTCCTAGGTAGAGGGTTACATATCCTTAAAACAATTATATTTTTCCTCTAACAAAGCCCCAACTCCTACACCATGTTGTTGATAGGAGTGCCATACTGGGAGTTTTCCAATAATCTGA